>JAFVLL020021940.1:15426-67403 GCA_021397915.2 Tor tambroides
TTTTTTCTTTTTTTTTTTTCTTTCTTTTTTTTTTTTTTTTTGGTCCTATCCAATAAGTTCTAAAAAATATTTTTTAAAAATTTAAAAATTAAATTAAAAATTAAATGCAACTCATTCAACAAATGAATAGAACATACCCTTTCAATAATATTTTCAATTCTTCAAATAAAACAATTAAAATATTTTTGTGGGGGTTAAGTAAAAATGTCTGCATGGTGTAGATAGATAATAAAGGTTCATTAAAGACTGAAAAATATTTAAACTTATACAACTTATTTATGTATAGCAGTGGAACAGTTTTCATGTATTAGTAATATTTGAGAAACTTTGTCCACTATTGTTTTCTTCATTCAAATCATTGAGGTGTGATGGTAACTAACATGTCATGTAATGTGATGTGACAACAAAGCCATAAAACAATAAATTATATCACAGGAGGACCATCATAACTATTTGTAAAGATCAATAAGGTTAGTTCAGATTTATCAGATGGAATAACTTCATGATGAAGTAGAATGGATAAATTTGTGATTCATGAAGATTTAGATTGAAAACAATAGACTAGCAAAGACTGCATTGATAGCAACTTAGCAAATGCAGATTTTTTCACCTTTTCACCTGACATACAAGGCAAAGATAGTCTGTCCTACCACCCAACAATCTCATAACAGCTCAGTCATTTCATAATAGGAGTCATTTAATCCACTGAATCCTTGCTACACCCTCATGCTTTGGACTGATAAAGGGAAACATCATCTTTTCTTTGTTTACCCTCTGTCTGCTGATTTCTGATATAATTATGTGAATTTTGATATTAATATATAATGATCTTCTAGCATCTACAGCTTCTGCTTAGCAGTCAAGTGGTCAACTACAGTACAACTGCAATAATGACACATCTTTCAGCTTCACAGTATGCAGGTCAGTACAGCACCACATCACTATAAAGAGAATATTTATCCTATCCCAGAATAATATGGATGGGTAACTATACATACGTTGATATCCACACCAAATTATAGGCAGGGTGATGACGCGGTACTATCAAAACATCTGTATGATCAATACCTAGAAACAAGAATATTCACTGAACCAATGAGATGAATTTGGTCAATCTGTTTGCCCAACCAATGGCAGACCTGTTTGAAAACAGTCACTATTTTTAAACTTAAGCATAAAAGCTGCATTTTAGCTCTGCAAGATTATCATGGTCAACCATTTACCAGAAAGACCATGCTGGTCCATCAATAGACCAGTACCACCAAACCAGCCTGGATCCGCATGACAATTCACATCATCTATGATGGTCTTTCTAGCAGGGAGGTTTATGTCTTTTCAAATAAATCGAACCGCCTCCATACTGTCTGATGCATGGTGCCATATGAAATTAGTGATGTCTGGACAAGAAGACATTGTTGAAAACAATTAGAGAGTTTCGTTAACCATACCCAAACCATCAGAGCAGCCGCCAACTGAACTAATATGAGAGACTCTCATGGACTCTACAGCAGGCACCAAGACCTGACCAGTGTTTAGCCTTGTGCCCTCCACACTGTGATTTGCTGAATCATAAAGGACTGGGAGACAGGACCACCGGTGTGATATAATCCAACTCCTGTTTAAATGCATATAGTCCTGTTTACTCTTGCATAGTTAGAAGACTTCTCGAAACTTCAATGCCTTGTTTCTAGTGTGCCCGCTGGAAAATTGCTTAAGAATAGAGCTTCATCATGGTCCTGGGGTCTCTGAGTGGCTCTTTTCAGATGTTTTTAATGTGATATGAGGACAAAGCAAACCAAACCAGGACATAACAAACCAAGATCAAGTGATGTTGATTCCAGTGAGATAGCCTCTGTGGTTACCTCTCTAAAGTCGTCTGGAATAGTTCTCTCAAGCACATATTGTCATCAAACTCAACCTCATCTCGTTCTGACCCTGCATTATCTTCTTTCTTTTGTAAAACACAAAAAGCTGCTCGTCTGTGTAAAAACGTGGATGTCAAAATGAAAGCTTTTATTGCTTTTAGACTACATTTATCAGCTTTAGGTCATGTAATTCCAGTACTAATGTCATTCTAAACTTTTACGAAATTCAGCCTTAGGATATTTACACATTTAAAATCTACAGTCATTCTCTTCAAGGAATACAAACCCAAAAATTACTCACAGTGCACTGGAGAAATTTATCTAATTAAATAATTATAACATCCCCTCCATCTAAATTATAAATACCACCATCTCCAACTAAAGCTGTAAACAAAGTTTGTCACTTGTCTACTTATATTTTTATGTGATGGTGAATGGCACATAGTGCACTATATAGAGACTACAGCACTGTATGCTTTCCATTGAGGTGAATAAGACCTGGCTTCCTATCAGGTCAACCATCACGCAACCATCGCAGCGAAAACCCATGTTAACCAACGGCAGGATAGGGCAAAATCTAAATCTATAAACTTTTTACGATTTTCTATCAAGTCTTCTTCTATAGAATTTTTATTGCAACTGATCAGGGCTGATTTCCCAAAAGCATTGTGAGCTAAGTTGATTGTAGAGTACATTTGTGCCAGTGGTTCTATAATCTACTTAGGTTTACGATGCTTTTGGGAAATGTAGCCCTGAGCTGTTCCAAGCTGTCAGGTGCGGCTTTACTGGGCTGTGACAAACTAAATGTTATTGCCTATGAAGTGCTTCAGGCATGACACATTCTTTGTAGGCCAACCCAGAAGTTAGCATAACCCTGGTTCCTTCGAGAAAAAGTCAATAGGATACAGTTAGGTCCATATATATTTGGACACAGGCAAAATTTTTGTTATTTTAGCTGCTGACCAAAACATATTCAAGTTACAGTTATAATGAATATGGGTTTAAAGTGCACACTATGAGATTTAATTTGAGGGTATTCTCATCAAATTTGGAGAAAAAGTTAATTACAGCTCTTTAATATGTACCTCTCCCTTTTTCAAGGGACCATAAGTAATTGGACAATTGAATTAAAAGCTGTTTCATGGACAGGCATGGGCTACTCTTTCGTTATTTCTACATCAATTAAGCAGGTAAAAGGTCTGGAGCTGATTCTAAGTGTGCCATTTGTATTTGGAAGCTGTTGCTGTGAACCCACATCGTGTGGTCAAAGGATCTCTCTAGTGAAACAAACAATTGTTAGGCTTCAAAATCAAAATAAATCCATCAGAGAGATTGTAGGAACATTAGGAATGGCCAAATCAACAGTTTGGTACATTCTGAGAAAAAAAAACAGAAAGCACTGGTGAGCTCTGCAACATAAAAAGGCCTGGACGTCCACAAAGGACAACAGTGGTGGATGATTGGAGAATCCTCTCTATGGTAAAGAAAAACCCTTTTACAACATCCAGCCAAGTGAAGAACACTCTCCACGAGGTAGGTGTGTCACTGTCAAAGTCTACAATCAAGAGATGATTTCACCAGAGCAAATAAAAAGGGTTCACCACAAGGTGCAAACAAGGCCAGATTAAACTTTGCCAAAAAAAACATCTAAAAAAGCCAGACCACCTCTGGAAAAGTATTCTTTGGACAGCTGAAATTAAGATCAACCTGTACCAGAATGACGGGAAGAAAAAAGTATGAAGGCTTGGAACAGCTCATGATCCAAAGCACACAACATCATCTGTGAAACATGGTGGAGCAGTGTGATGGCATGAGCATGCATGGCTTCCAGTGGCACTGGGACACTGGTGTTTAGTGATGATGTGACAGAGGACAGAAGCAGCCGGAAGAATTCTGAAGTGTATAGGGATATACTCTCTGCCCAGATTCAGTCAAATGGAGCAAAGTTGATGGTGCTTCAAAGTACAAATGGACGATAACCCAAAACATACAACAAAAGCAACCCAAGAGTTTTTGAAGGTAAAAAGTAGAATATTCTGCAATGGCCAAGTCAATCTCCTGATTTCAACCCAATCGAGCATGCATTTCACTTGCTGAAGACAAAACTAAAGGCAAAAAGACCCACAAACAAACAACTGAAGTCAGCTGCAGTAAAGGCCTAGCAAAGCAGCACAAAGGAGGAAACCCAGTCTCTGGTGATGTCCATGAGTTCCAAACTCAAACGCTGAGGATTCTCAACAAAATATTAAAAATGACCATTTTATTTATGATTATATTTATTTGTCCAATTACATTTAAACCCCTGAAAATAGGGGGACTGTGCATAAAGATGGTTGTAATTCCTAAGCATTTTATGTTATATTTTTGTTCAACCCCTTGAATTAGAGCTTAAAGCCTGAACTTCAATTTCATCTTGATTGTTTTATTTTTACTTCTGTTCTGGTGGCATACAGACCCGAAATTATGAAAATTGTGTCAGTGTCCAAATATATATGGACCTGACTGTATATGCACACCAACAAAGTGCATATCATATGCATGCAAAAATTGCGTAATATATGCACATCAAACACGTGTGTATCGTATGCACGCCAAAGTCAGTTTCTGCATATAAATAGCACGTAAAATACAAAAAAATTGTGCTGTAGATACACATTTTTGATGTGACAGAATCAGAAGTGTAAAAATATTTTTTTATAATATTTGTTTTTAGCATTTTTGTCATTTATTTTGATAGGACAGTGTAGTGAGTGACAGGAAGCGATGTGAGGGAGAGAGAGGGGGCAGGATCGGGAAAGTTCCACAAGCCAGGATTCAAACTCAGGACGCCCACAGCGCAACGGCACTATATGATGTTTTATTAACAAAGTTCGGGAGGAGCACGTTTAGATAATTAACCTAATTTACATGAGAGGAGCACAATCAGTAATCAACCCAGTTAACAAGATAAGAGGTGTGTATATATACACAGCAGACTTACCTCTGTTCCTTGACAGTTTTCCAGCATCCCTCCGCTACCCCTTCTCCGCACTTACAACTATTCCTGTCCTAACCTGTAGAGGGGAGGGGGGTATTCTGGGTTCAGGTCAAAATTCCGAGCTCGGAGCCCTCCCCTCGGACAGCACCCCAAATACGCATAAACTTTACTCTATTTATTATATGTAATTGTGAACTCGTGAAATGCCGGCGCAGACGGAAGTGTTAAAATATTCATTTGTATCTGGTTTGTGTCTGTCTTTTATTTAAAGGGCACCTATTATGCCCCTTTTTACAAGATGTAAAACTTGTAAACTTGGTCTTGGGTGTCCCCAGAATGTGTCTGTGAAGATTCAGCCCAAAAAAGCCCCACAGATCATTTATTATAACAGCTGGAATATGTCATTTTTGGGGTGTGTCTAAAAAAGAGCTGTTTTAGAGTGTATGGCTTTAAATGCAAATGAGCTGCATATTCCCGCCCCGTAACCAGAAGAGGGTGTCGCGTATACGTCTCTCTGCATTGCATACCTACAGCAATAAACAGCCGGTAGAAGCAACATAACTGGGAGCGAGAGAACTGGTGTTCAGCCGTACATATGGGAAGTCAAATGCACTGAAAGTGGGACGAAACAGTGCGATGTTACAGAGCTCGCGCCATGCTGACCTGTCATCGGTGCGGATCAATGGCCCAAGCCATGCGAACTAATCTCGCAAGTGCAGCGCTGATCAGTTAAAAATACTTAATGTATGCACACAAATACGGTTAAAATGCTAAGCACTATAACGACATGACATTCAAAGGAGTCTGGAGTGATACACATATTTAGGTAGATTTTGAGGCGCATTACCTTGAAAAATGAAAGTAATCCACAGTGCTCAGCAGCTCAGATGTCGGGAGAAAATTAAAACTCTTATGTTCAGTCTTACATCCAAACACAGAGGATTGCTTGCGAGACATTGTTGACGTTACAGCTGTTCGAGCATGGAGAAAATGGAAGACAGCATAACCACTGAGGGCAGAAACTATGGCAATGCAGGGCTCTCAATCAACCCCCGTGGCCTGGCCCTCCGAAATGTGACGTCACACTGCGGTGAGAATCAAAACCGCAGGCCTAGTGAGACTGACTTGTTTTAAGGGGATTAAAAAATGAGGAGTGGGTGGATTTTTATTATTGTAGGGTGGTTGTGTTCACACACTGCCAACACACATTTATGTACAAACACCATGCAAAGTGGATTTTGCATAATAGGTACCCTTTAAAATAAGTTGAGCTCTTTGATATCTCTCGCCTGGCTTCATGTAGCAATCAGAAATACATTTAAACATTGAGGGAAACTATGCTCATCAAGCCACTTCACCAGTTAAGACTCCCAAAAAGTTGAACCAATCCTTTAAAATGTTGACACCATTTTAGTTAGAATTGTTTCAGGAAAGATCATTGTTGTCACAGTTCTGTTAGCTTGGACTTTCTGTTTCTGATTAGTTTGGACCTTCTGATTTATTAAAGTTTACCTTCTACCTTCATCTTTGTGCGCTCGTGTTTTGTACAGCAGCCACCCCTGACAGAAGACCAGACCGATTAGGTGAAAGTGGCATGTGTGTATGAATTTGTTTTAATTTAGTTTTTTGGATCAGTGTGTTTTTTTTTTTGTTTGTTTGTTCTTGATGGACCACTTTGCTGCTATGCACCTGCTCTGCCTGGAGCAGGGGAACTGCTCCCTCGAGGCACATTTGGAACAGTTCCTCAGTCTCGCACATCAGACCACCTTCCCGCATGACTGTCTGAGCACGTTCTTACACGTCGGCCTCAACACCGCCACACATGTGCAGTTGTCTGGGGAGAGTCATCGCGGGAGCTTCTTGGACTATTTCGAGTGGGTGCTGGTGTCATGTGGATTGTTCATGACCGTCGGACCAGCGGACAACAACACCAGCACCACTCCAGACCCAGAGCCCAGCTCACCATCACCCTGCTGCATGGAGAATCAGCCTGAGCACATCGCAGACAGAGAGCCAGCACCCGCTGCGACCGATGAGCCATCGCCAAGAGGAGCGACAGAACTGAGGATCACCCCGAAGCCAGAGCCTCATTTGACGTCTGACCAGGTGTGAGAGCCAGCAACAATGCACACAACGGTGGATGATACAGTGGAGAGCGAGGGCACGGAGAAAAGCCCCGCCCACTGTACCACCGCTGAGGGTGAGCTGAGGCAGGACTCAGAGGACTTAACAGACTTTTATTTGGATAAACCCAGTCTTCTGTCATCGTCTGAACTGTCTGCCTGTCCTGTTCTGGCCAAGGGGGCCATTTATGAACTCCCAGTCTGTCCTGAACTGTCATCCTGTCTTGGATTACCTGTCTGTCATGTCACGACCATGGAGGTCTACAATGAACTGTCTGTCTGCCCTAAACTGTCTGTCACCGCTGTCACGACTATGTAGGTCATTCCCCTGTTCAGTGCGCTCCCTGTGCTGGGAGCCGCTATTTGGTGTGTGTGGGCAGCATACACCATCCCTGAATCCCCTGACTGTCATGATTTCCTACCCAGCCTCCCTCTCCCGCCTCCTCTCATGGGCTGTCTACCGTTTTCTGCCCCGCTGCATACTGAGAGTCCCTCAGCTCCTCTTCAGCTTTACATCTGTGGAGTGGATTCGCTTTGGGACTGTCACTCTCCAGCTCCACCATGGTCAGAAGATCCCCAGTCTCCGCCCCCAACCTCCGAGACCTGGACTCCGCCTCGGCCCGTCGACCCAGCAGCTCCACCATGGCTCTTAGCTCCCTCATCTCCGCCAGGATCCCTCGTCCCTCCAGCTCTGCCTTGGTCAGTCGTCGACCTGCCCTCGCCTCGGAACTATACTCCTCGGGCCTCACCTCATCCCTTCGTCCTTCTGGCTCAGTTGGGCTCCTCCCTCCCTCCCTCCCTCCGGTTCCACCTTGGTCCTCTGTCACTCCTGCTCCATTGTGGTCTTCCGGATCCCTGCCTGTGCCTCGGTTGCCTGAGCCATCTGCCTTGGCCCTCTGGATCCTCTGCGTCACCCTGGCTCTGCGACTCTCTGTCTCCACCCTGGGCTCCTCTCCCACCTGCTCCGCCAATATCAATCAGCCCCCTGGATTCGTCAGCCCTTCCTCCACTATGGCTCCTCCCTCCATCGGCTCCACCATGGGCCGTCTCCCATCTCCTCCTGCTCCCAGCTCCTCCCTCTGTCTGTTCCACCCTGGACTTTGGTCGTCCTCCTCCCAGTCATCCAGCCACCTCCAGAACCTCCTCCTGCCTGTCTGTGCCAGCCCTATTCATAAAACATTCCCTTTTCGCCATCCCTCCACCGTCTCCTGACCCTTCCTTCTCTGTGGCGCAAGGTCGCACCTTCCGGGGGGGGGGGTGGTGCAATCTGTCACAGTTCCGTTAGTTTTGACTTTCTGTTTGCACCATTTTCAGTCTTGTTTGTTGTCTTAGTATTTGATTTTGTCATTCAGTTCAGGTGTGTCTAGTTTGGTCTGTGTATTTAAGTTGCTCTCCTTCTGTTCCTCACTCCTTACTCTTGAGTCTATGGTGATTGTGTGGATGAGCTGCTGTTCCTCTTTGTGGATTATTGATCTTAGGATTTATTAAAGTTTACCTTCTACCTTCATCTTCGTGTGCTAGCATTTTGTACAGAAGCCACCCATGACAATTGTCAGTTTCAATGTTCTTTCACTGAACCAGAAAAAACTACTGCTGTATAAAACATGTTGACCAATTTCCATGGAAGCCTGAAGATTTGAATCGTAAATGTTGTTTATCAATAAAGAAACAATATGTGTAATCAATGTTTTGAACAATGTTTATTAGGTGATGGAAATCCTGTTTTAATATGTATATGGTCTTATAAAACAGCAAGTCATTCCCATGGGAAATTATATAATTATATCCACACTCAGTGGTCAAAAAGACTAATTCCTGCCCTGACGTTCCATAATAAACAAGCTGCTGGGAGGAGAAGGACATTCATGACATGCACAGATGTTTTACTTTAATTCATAAAACATTCATTATTCATTCACATTATTCATCTCTCGTGATGAAGTGCTGTCTGGTATTTAGACGTCTGCTTAATGACAGTGTAACATGTCTGTAAACAGTTCCATAACATCTGAATTACAGCTGTCTATCACTCATTTTGAATTATAGGCAGAAGAGCATCCAGTTAACCTGAGAGTTAAAGAGAGCCAATCACTCCCACAGTGGAAAGAATGACGGCTGGGCTGAAAGACACATGGCTAAATGAATACCTCTTTCAGCACAGTCGTGTTCAAGCGTGAGTGTGTGTGAGCGTTAGTGTATGTGGGTGGAGGTGGAGGTTTGATAGGTGGAATTAAGAACATTCCCATGACCTTACCGTTCTGAGCATCCTGTAACGTTTGCTCTAGGATTTCAAGGGCTGTGCTCTGCGTGTGTAAAATCCCTGAGAAAACTTGGCAGGCTTTGAAGTGTTTTGGCTATACTTACTTTATTTCATGTCAAGCTCGAAAATTTAGCTGTTTATAAAGTTGTATTTTCGATACCTACAGATGCACTCAAACATGTTTCATGCTGCTTACTGAAAACATGCTGCTTACCGCTTGTTTTAACAACTTTCTTTCACTACATTTGAAGTGCATGTGCCTATAAGTTTCTACCATCTGTGTTTCTTTTTTAAAAAGGAGTGTTTGAAATGTATCATGATCATTATTTTTGCAATTCCTTTTGGTTCTGCAAATAGCACAAAAATAACACACTTCTTTTTTTAATCCAAGATATTTTGATTTGATGCACTCAGTCTCATCTATCATGCAGTATAGTAATTCCAAAGTATATTTTGACACCAGTATGATATTCTGTGTTTAAACTTGTTTTACCGGTATTGCCGCTGGTGGGACACTAGGTGGTGCAATGAGGTATTTTTTTGCTGTGCAATTTCACACAAAATAACGCTGTTTCTGAATATCCTCAATTTATTCTTATTTAGTTATAGCCTCATGGTGTGAAATTACTGTTGTTCTGCAAATTTTTGCAGGCGAAATCCAGTCATTTTAATACGAATCCACACGATTGGAAATATGCAAAAGATGTCCCCACGCAAATTTTGCAGTGGGTTCAAGTTTTTCACAGACTTGCCGCATTAATCAACAAAAATAGAACGAACCACAGAACACTTCTGAGACGTGCTTCAGATTTTCCTAAGCTACTGCAAATGTACATTTTTCCTGTAAAATTTTGCTGAAATTTGACCACAGCACTCTACGTTGAACACACTTTTCGTAAATTCACATAGTGGTCAATCATATTTGTGTATGATTTCAGGACTTTGTTAGTGACCTCTATTGACTGCTGACAAGTGGAAAATTAGGGCTGAAATCATAATATAGCTAAAGGCAGCACAAAGGTGGGGTGTCACCTTTCTCTGTGACATTTCACAGGCAAAACACATTCATTTCAATAGACATCTGTATAAATGGGAGTTTTGTGAGAAGTCAAAAAGTTCCCCAATATCATTATATACATTACTATACATTATTTAAGGCTATTTTATTAATATAGGAACTGTTGATTAAGCAAGTTTCATTCATAAAAAACTGGTATAAAAATTTAATTATCATGCCCTGGCAAGCCTACTGTGCAAATAACTTATGTAGAATATAAAATCATACACAAGGCTCTCTGGAATTGGATTCTGATTGGCCAGTCACAACATTTTGTGGTCAAATGTTTATATATAATTACACTAAACTGTATAATTGAACAATTACAAGGGAATCGATTTCTTACAAGTTTCATGTGTCTCATACTCCGTATTCTCTTTATTCGCATAGTAAAATTGTATCAATATTTCATGTCTATTTGTTTTGAAAGTCTTGATTCAAGAACTCCTGATCACCCTGTCAGGTTTTTTATTCAGTAATGACCGGTTGACTGTACACTATGATCTTCTCAAAACACCGTGCTAAATGTGATTTGGCGCTACTAGACACATAGCATGGTTTCTCCATTAGATTTTCAAGTCAACACCAATATTAATACGTCAGACCAGTGAAATGAAGACAAAATATGTCTCAGTGAGGGGAAACCGATCAGCTATCAGGATGACCCTCATCCAAAATGAATGAAGTATTGAGTCTTGTGGTGTAGCCCGACCAAAACACTAAAAACAAGTCATAATTTCTCCAAAACAATAACCCTCCCCTGACATCACGGTTTCATTACAATCAAACCCAAACCTAATTTCCAATCCTTCCTGCTTGTTTAACTCATAAGTTCCATTTTCATAGACAAGTAAATTTAGATTCACGCTGGCATGAAGTGTTACAACACTGCATGTTGTGCAAACTGAGCGAGTTGGACAGCCCAAATGTTTGCATGTTTGGGCTTCGCATGAGTACGGCTCCTGTCATGGAGTTCATTACCCAGCCTGTGTAATGACAAACAGATGCTTCTGTTCGCCTCTTTGTAACATGCATCATAATGATACCAAATCGATATTACTCCAGCTAACCACAGAGACATATTCTCAGCTTCCTTTCAGAGTCTTAGGCTCTCTTTTTGCAATGTCTGCAAGCAAATGGGTCCGGTGCGAGATTGTTGTGATGGAGTTCATTAAAAGATTTTACCAAGGATTTTTCTGATAAATTTTTCCAGAGTTTGCAGAATATATGCTTCCCCCTACATATACACAACTGCGTCTGTTTTTTTAAAAGGGAAATATTTATATGTGGTCCAGCTGAATGCTCATCATTTACGAGTTAAACCACTATGATGAGGGAAAATGTTAGGGGAAGTTGTTTTTCCAGTTTTTCCCCTGTTCAAGGACAGTTTACCAAAACGAATATTTCCTTTTACAGCCAAGTATCTATAAACAAACCAATTTTGACTTACTGTGATTTCGCATTTGCGAATATGAGAGTAGTTTTTGGTTAATTTTCCTCAAATCATCCCATTCTATGAAAGCGTAGTGAAAACTTAAACATCCAAATTCTCATGTAAAGGGTGGCTCTAACATATGGTTATGGGTCACAACTACTGTAAACCCTTGAGGCACTGGGGAAAGAGGATAAATATCGCTTTCCTTCACTGGAGCAAAGAATTATTCCATTGTTTAAGGCATATTGAAATAATCTGCCACTTAGACTGAAAAACATGGTTTTCTGAGATGGATGACAGCTTTACAGTCATCACTCTGCTTGTTCTCTGAACATATGAAAGCTGGGAACAGCAGCTCTCTGAGCAAAACTCCACATCAATACTTATTCTGTCTTGAATAATCACCACAATTAATCATGTGGCATCATCAGGTTTCTCCTCCCTCATTTCTTGTTGTTGTTTGTTGGAAAGTTTTCATTTTCAGTGATTCTCTGATGGATACTTGTAGATTTCTGACTTATGAATAGCTTTGGTACATCTGTAGCGGGTTAAAATATCACTTTTTAAAACATACGTATAGTCAACATACTAAGTGCAGCATGCACATGCTTTGTCCTGTGTCATATTTGTGCAATGCATTGTAGGTGGTGTAGCTTTTCACTTAGGACTTACTGCCACTGCCTTACTGTTGTTCAGGAGGAGGTTAGATCTTACACAACAGTAAGGTAATAAGAGTGAAACTTAGAGTCTCGCTGTATACATGCTGCATCTTATCATACACAGGTTTCCAAATGCTGGTCTGACATTTAAGGAGATAACATCAAAGATGCACTGAGCAACATGCAGTGAGTCAAAGTTTATTCTGCCCTAGTTAAATTAAAAAAAAAGGTCACAGTAAAGGTCACAACTGAGGATATGGTCGCATTTCTGTGAGGCTGTATATGTTAACATTAGTTAAAATGAACTAAATATTAAAATCAACATTTTAACTGCATTTATTAAGTTTGAGTAATGTTAATTTATGTATAAGCTATTACATTTTTAACAATGAAAGTTGACGTTTTAAAGTGTCCCTATTATGGATTTTTGAAAATTACCTTCATGCAGTGTGTAACACAGCTCTATGAAAACATTCTCAAAAGAAAAAGTCGACTCTGAATCATTGAAACGAGTCGTTTTTAAAACGAATCCCAAGCAGTTTCATGTTGACCTCAACATGAAACATTAGCATATTGCCCGCCCACTTGTTGGTCTTTTCGCATTGGTCTTAATGAAAATGCAGATTCATTCTTTGCCACTAGATGCCGCTTTTGGAGCGGTAAAATCGCTTTTCCCCGGTAACGGCTGTACACAAAGCAGCACTGCACTCACAAATGCTGCTTTATTAGGCATTACAGGCATGATGAAATGAAAATGAAACCGATCGGACCAATCACCGCAGATTAGCGTCACGCAAAGGAGGGGTTTGAAAAAATGAATCATTGAGCAAATCAGTTATTTCTGTCTTTTACTGTAGTGTGTCAGTAGGAAATATCAGTTTACATTTCCAAACATTCATTTTGCCATTAATTGTTATAATCCAGTCACAGTGAGATTTTTGTTTGCACAAGGAGTCTGACAACAGCCAACTCATCATCATCCAGTCTGTCTGGAATAACATGAAGAAACAGAACAAACTGAGACAGACTAAATCCAGAAGAACTGTGGCATCGTCTCGAAGATGCTTCATGTTAACTAATGCTAACCACTACGTTAACTTATTAGAGTAAATTTCATATAGGCATACAGCAACTTTACACATAAAAGGTTAGATTTTTTCCACACTAAAATAATGAATTAATCTTGAAATTATTTTTGTTGAAACTTAAAGCGGCATTCAGTTATGGAAGCCCGTTTCCGCCACTGAATAAAAAAAGTTTAAAAAAAAAAAGGTTATTGCGACTTTTTATCTTACAATTCTGACTTTTTTGTCACAGAATTATGATAAAAACTCGCAAGATATTAAGTCAGAATTGCAAGATATAATAAACTCACAATTCTGACTTTTTTCTTAGAATTGCGTGATATAAACTCACAACTGCGAGCTATAAAGTCAGAATTACGATTTATAAAGTCACAATTGCAAGATAAAAACCAGAAATTTTGACTTTTTTTCTCGCAATTGCGAGTTGATATCTCGCAATTCTGACTTTTTTTTCTTGCAATTCTGACTTTTTTTTCTCAGAATTGTGAGATATAAACTCGCAATTGCGAGTTATATAGTCAGAATTCTGTGATATGAACTCGCAATTGCGAGTTAAAGTCCAATTTTGAGGGAGAAAAAACCGATATGTTCTCAGAATTGCGAGTTTATATCTCACAATTCTGATGTCATAACTCGCAATTCTGAGAAAAAAGTCAGAATTGCGAGTTTGTATCACACAATTACGGGAAAAAGAGTCAGAATTGTGAGATAAAAAGTCGCAATTACCTTTTTTTATTTTTTATTCAGTGGCGGAAACGGGCTTCCATCAGTAGTTATTTAGCTTGCATCGCTGTTCTTTACACTGTATGACTGTAGATAGAAGCTGCACTGCCATCTATGGATGTGTATCAGCAGGAGTATATGTATGTTAAAAATTACACTGATAGTAAGTTTCAGAGAGCGATCAACACAATAATGTATTCACTTACCTGTTTAGCAAAAAAGAAGCGACGTGGGCATCACTACTCATGATTTTCTCCATCATCTTTCCACCTTGTTTTTCATACCTTGTTTACACGTCTTTTTTTTCCATCTTTGTTGGTCTTTCTGTATTCTGGCTTTAAATCCTTTCTGCTTCTTCGTCCATTCACGAATCGGTAATTCTGCATTTGTCTCCGCTATCTAAGAACAAATAGGATTCATAGTCTAGTTTTTTCATTACGACACCACGCACGCTGAGAACGGCTCTGAGCATGTCTAGGCGGCAACCAATGAGCGTGAGGCTTTCTATGTGACGTTTAGTGAAACACCGCGGGTCACGTATTTCATTATATATTATATCATTATATATAGATCAACGGTTGAAATACATAAATAATTACATACACTACCAGTCAAAAGTTTTTGAACAGTAAGATTTTTAATGTTTTTAAAAAAGTCTCTTCTGCTCACCAAGCCTGCATTTATTTGATCCAAAGTACAGCAAAAACAATAAAATGTTGATATATTTTTACTATTTAAAATAACTGTGATTTCAAAGCTGAATTTTTAGCATCATTACTCCAGTCACATGATCCTTCAGAAGTCATTTTAATATTCTGATTTGCTGCTCAAAAAAACATTATTATTATTATTATTATTATTATGTTGAAAACAGCTGAGTAGATTTTTTTCAGGATTCTTTGATCAATAGAAAGTTCAGAAGAACAGCATTTATCTGAAATAGAAATGTTTTGTAACATTATAAATGTCTTTATCATCACTTCTGATCAATTTAAGCATCCTTGCTAAATAAAAGTATTAATTTCTTTACCCCCCATAAAAAAGAGCTTCAACCTTTTGAATGGTATAGTGTATAATGTTACAAAAAGATTTTATTTCAGATAAATGCTGATCTTTGGATCTTTCTATTCATCAAAGAATCCTGAAAAAATGTACTCAACTGTTTTAAATACTGATGATGATGATGATAATAATAATAATAATAATAATAATAAAAATAAATGTCTCTTGAACAGCAAATCAGCATATTAGAATGATTTTTGAAGGATCATGTGACACTGAAGACTGGAGTAATGATGCTGAAAATTTAGCTTTGATCGCAGGAATAAATTACATTTTTAAATATACTTATTGCTGTATTTTGGATCAAATAAATGCAGGCTTGGTGAGCAGAAGAGAATTCTTTAAAAACATTAAAAATCTTACTGTTCAAAAACTTTTGACTGGTAGTGTATAATTTAAATGTAATTTATTAATTAAAATTAGTGCTGTCAAACGATTAATCGTGATTAATCGCATCCAAAATAAAAGTTTTTGTTAACATGATATATGTGTGTATACTGTGTATATTTATTATGTATATATAAAAACAAACACATGCATGTATATATTTAAGAAAAATATGTTATTGTTATATATTAAATATATTTCTATAAAATATAAGAATATAAATATATAAATGTATATACATGTAAATATTTTCAAAATATATACTGTATATGTGTGTATTTATATATACATAATTATTATACACAGTACACATACATATATTATGTAAACAAAAACTTTTATTTTGGATGCGATTAATCATGAGTCATCGTTTGATAGCACTAATTAAAAATATATAATTAAAACACCTCTTCACAAAAACACGAATTATTTCTTAATATGTAAAATGTTTTAAATTACCACCAAACTATTGAATAGCTGATACATCATTGTTTACAGTTGTCTGTCTGTTGAGTTGTTGCATGAGCATGTGTCCGTGTGAGTGTTTGTGTACCTCATGCTGCTGGTAATGTATGTGTCAATGTGTGCGGTCAGCGTAGGTCCCTTCCTGCATCTACAGTGTATCTCTACTCATTTTGCACATGGTCAGGGGAAGGGGAAGATTCAGAAAATCGTTAACCAGTGCATAGCCCAAGTTTGTGGTGAGCTCCTACGTAAGCAAGTAACCAAATGGGTTTCTGCCACTGGCATGTTTCTGCAGCTGAGCGTCCCATCATTCCCTCCTGTCCTCTTCTGATGGTAGTGGGGAGAGAAATCAGGACCATATGAATGACATTCCACCTCGTCTTCAGTCTGGGTGTGTTGCCGGTGGTTTGGAAAGTCTGGAGGCTTTACTGATTTCAGTCTATATTTCACATATCCTGGCTCAACCCTGCCTGAGTCATTTTTGTTTGAAAAGAGACAGGAGTTGATGAATTGGAAAATAAATTACGCAAATGTACCCAAGGCTCAAGCACAAATAAAGGCATAAACAATGTGTGAACTGTTATTTCTGTATCTTCTTATTACATTCAAATATAGATGTACACAGGGGAGAAAACATGCTCACAGGTGTGTTTTGGCATATGATTTTGACATTCAGAGCGCATCAAATCTTTTTAATTGTAAGAGAATTTAAATGGTCATTCAACTCAGGCAGACAAGATTTTTAGTTAGCTTCATTTATGTATTTTTTGGCCATCCAAAAGTAGCCTTTTTTTTTTCAAGCAACATATAAATCACAAATATTTCATGTGAGCGCCGAGTTTAGTATTTATTTATTTATTTAAAGCTCTGAAGAGAACATTTTTTAATTCCATACAAGTTACATTACTGATACAACAAAATATAATTTTGAGTCATTCCTCAAGGTTGCACTGAGGTACTTACATATAGTTGACAATGATAAACAGTTGGTAAACAAAATGAAACAAAAAAAATGAAGAATAAATTCTAAAAAAAACAAAAATAAAACATGTTTTAATCAGATTAATTTGCCAGCAACATTTAAATCATAAACCATTTGCAGTGCCCATGTTTGTTTCTTTTGTATACATTTATTTTAATTCTGGGAGGAATTAAAAGCAAAAATTTGAAGCTTATGATTTTATCAGTACCTACATTAATTTTTCTATTAAATGTGTGTATTTTGAGCTGTTAATATGTTTAAATGATAGTTTTACATTCATTTTAGAGGTTTATGGAGTTAGGATGTCACAGCTACAAAGTTGTAAAATTGGATATAAATTTACACAGAAAAGGTTATCAAAAAAGGTTACCAAGAAGCTTTTTTCACAATAAAGTTAACACTCATTTTGTTATGGCCAGTAGCTACTGAACTATTGAAACAGTATAAGCTTTGTAATGTTTATGAATTAGCCACATTAATTTCTATTATAACTATGATTTTTTTAAAGAAAAAAATGGAAATATATTCTGGAAATATATTTGTAATAAGGAAAAAAGGAAGGAAAGGACATGATGTGCGGCCAATTATGGTGACCCATACTCAGAATTTGTAATCTGCATTTAACCCATCCTAAGTGCACACACACAGCAGTGAGTAGTGAACACACACACACCTGGAGCAGTGGGCAGCCGTTTATGCTGCGGCTGCCCGGGGAGCAGTTGGGGGTTCGGTGCCTGGTTCAAGGGCCTCACCTCCTGGACCTGAGACTCGAACCCGCAACCTTTGGGTTACAAGGCTGACTCTCTATCCATTAGGCCATGGCTGCCCCCCAACAAATTAATAAAAAAATAATAAGAATATAATAAGAATAATATCTACAAAATCTAAATTACAAAGAAAAAATCTAAGATCATATACTTCCAGAAATGCATGTTGTCGCCAAGCAGCTATCATCAGGATGAATGAGACCGCTAACGGATTGCTCTCTCTGTGATTCAACAAAGTGTTCACACTAAATCAAAAATGCTGACTTCATCCTCCCAAAACTATCACATGAAGTACCTCCTGAAACAAGCACTTGCCAGGTTTACAGAAATGGCTGGTTAGACTGGAAGAGAAAAAAAAAAAGTATGTAAACTGATGGCATCTATGACACAGAAACAGACTTCAGTTAGTTAAAAATGCAGAAGATTTTTTAAAGATACGTAATCTCATCACAAAGGGTTAAGATCACTCCATATGAGTCAGCAGGGTATTCCCTTTTCTCAACCGCAACCCTTCCGGTTTGGTACTCAAATTATGTTTTTTCATCTGATAACAGAAGTCAGTCTTTATTCATGTATATAGAGATGACGTCTTTGCCTCTGTAAGTGTTTTTTTTTTTTTTTTTAATGTTTTTTCTTTTAAATAATAAAATAAATGTCCTGGAATACTCTAGAGCAGTGGTTCTGAAAGTACAAATTTACTATAATAAAATGATTTACACATTGGTATTTTTTAATTTTTCATGTTTTATTTCTAAATTCTATTCCATATGCTATTTTAATACTGCATGAATCAAAAATTCATCCAATCTGTTTTCTAAACTCTTATTGATCTTATTGTTAAAATCCATTCATGTTTTAAAAAATGTTTTGATGTAGTAATGTTTAATCAAAATGTCATAAATGAATCTCCAGTGAAATGAAAGAAACACTCTCTTGTGCGTATGCAGGACTTCTACAGTCATTTAGTCGACTTAAGGGTTTAAGCTCACTTTTAAGTGCACATCTCAAAATACAATCTACAACCAAGGCACACATTTTTTTAAGAGTCTGTTACAGAGGAAAAGCTCTGTCGCTGTTTCCATTACGTTGTTTCCATTACATTGTATGTTCTGCTTTGATCAAAGGTGCTACTTAACCTGAAAACTGAAAGCATGGTCATGTGATCTGCAGTGGCCACTGTCAGTCTTGTCTGATAGCCTATATTTGGACATTGATTGGAATTGTGCTGTCCAAGGTCCTGAAGCCTGTGGAAACACAAGCGGACATCAGCAGGGGGCCTTTGTTTGTGTCACTGCATATTTCACCAATATCCTTTATTCGCTTCTATATTACTTATTTGTATGGTGGGTTGTACGTTTAGTATTTTTGTTTTGGTAATATGATATCAATAACCAGCTATCAGATATCATATAGTGTATTGGTAAGATTAAAGCCATTCAGTCTGTATTGTCAGAGAGCCGTGCTGCCCAGTAAAAACAACTGGCGAAGCTTAGTCAGCAAAGGAAGAATGCATGAGCGTGCAAATTGCTAAGCAACTTTAATGTGCATAACAAAGCTCCCAGCTGCTCCATAAATCTAACCTTGAAGCCATTTCCCGCTCACCACAGAATCCCATTAAAAGAGGCTCTCTGAGTTAGCTAATCTAATAATGTATCAATGCCTGTGATATATGCTTACAAAAGCACAATTCAGTCACAAAAGATTTCATTCCACATCAAGTCCATTAGCATTTCACACTGGGTTGCTAACATCTGATGACCACAGAAATGTGTTATGGTGAAGCATGTGCCGTATAGACTGAGCTGTAAATGGACCGACATTCACACATATGGCTGCACGGTTAGATCATGGGTAGACTATTCAACTGTCTCCAAACGAAAACTTGAAACAATCAGTTCAGCTGCAACACTACATTTTTGGCTTTGGAAACCAGTAACCCGAAACCTTTATTTTTACACATGAAAACAATAAAGTCTAAAAAGAAAGAAAGAAAAAAAAGACAAAACAAAACAAAAAACTCAGCCTACGTATAGGGGGCATAAAGCCAGTGTGTGCACACAGTACAGTTGGCAAACATTGTGACATTTTTATGGGACCCCATGCGTGCCAAGTATTGAGAAATGTAATTGCTTCAAAAAATGAAACTTTGAGAGACAGAGCAAAGTTTGCTGTGCTAGCATTCAAGATGAAACAGCAGCTGTAGTAAAAGTAGGAGCCAAGAGTTTAACTTTAAAAAGCAAATTCTTGAAAAAATGTTGGTACGAGCATTTTGACATATTTTTTTACTGTTACCATAAATAAAAGAAAAAACAAACATGACTTAAAAATAACAAGATGTTAAATAAATATATAAATACATTTTAAAAATAAAATGTTTTACATGTTTTAAAAAAACAAAAACAAAAAAAGTGTATATTTATGTATGTTCAAATTATTTATTTTATGGTTACGCCACTTGAGATTTTTAAAATAATAATAATAATAATTATTATTATTATTATTATTATAGTATACATTTTTTTCAAAAGTTAATGTAAATTATATGTTTTTATATATATATTTAAAATTTATATTTGTGTTTTAAAAGTGCAGTTTTTATTTTATATAGTTACACCACATTTTAGAAGTCGTCATTATTATTATTATTAGATTTTTAGAAAACAGTTTAAATGTTTTAAAAAAAAAACAGAACCAGCATTTATACAAAGATTAAATGCTAATTAAAATTTTAAATTTGAAAGTTTTTTCGATTTGTTGTTGTTGTTTCTCCTTTTTCCATCTCAGACATTTTAATTTGTTTACTGCCTACACAAGCTGTTTTTTTGAAATACTGATTAAACGAAGAAAACAATCCTATTTAAACTTTATGACATTAAATCATTCATTATGATGTTTCAAAGACAAATGTATCATTATATTGGTTGCATGTGTTTTTTTTCCCCCTTAACAATTGCAATATTGAGGTCAAGCTTCATATGTGGCCACATCACCCTTGGATTTCACAGACCACAGTGCTTTCAACTGTTGGCTTTGTTGAGTGATGAGCACTAGCACTGCGAGTTCCTCTCAACTCAATCTGTTAACTTGAATTAAACTTGAGAAATACACAATGGGACGCTGTTTTGTTTTGGTTCTCCTACTTCTATTCTCTCAGCATAGAAGAGGTCCAAGCAAAATTTTGGTCCAAATATCTGCAGTGAATTAGAGGATAAAACAACCGCCACTAAAGGGTGGATATTATTTTAAGGATGACCATGTTCCCACCTCACAGCTAGCATAATTCACCCATTTTCTTGACAATACCACAAAGAAAGGAAAGACCAAACATTTACTTTAGCTGTCACATCCAGAGAGGAGCAAGTTAACGCTGGGAACCGCCTGGACTTATTCTTTGTCGAGGCAATATTAAAACAGACTTAACGTATATGTAAACTATGAATGCCTAGGAGGTGGAAAACATGGTAAATATGAACAGCGTTTAGCACATCACATTATCAAAAGTATTTTTCATGAACAAATTGGCATTTTATTTAGAAAAGTATCTTTATTAGGCAGAATAGTATAAATAAACAATTGAACAAAACTTTTGCTAACATATGAAAAAAAAATATTAGACTTTAAGGCTGCAAACCTTTTTAGGCTTGCCAACAATATATTCTGCTGTCCACAAACATTTGCACACAGAATTGTCAAATGAATTTTACTTAAATATAAAGTTTCTTAGTGAGAAACTAATCCATTTATTCTTTTAACACAGAGCCCTGTGCCTGGGACAAAAGCGCATGTATAACTGACCTAAAGTCAATGCCCTTCATCCAAAACCTCTTGAAGAACGGAATAAAGGCAATTGTACAATTATATACACTACAAAACTGTACAACAGACAGAACATTTGACAAACAGTCTATCATCATAGAAAATAAATAAATACACTTAGTGCATTAAAAAAAGAAAGAAAAAAATTAAATTAGAGCAAACCAAACTCAGTTTGGTTCTGCACATCGCTTCTCACACTGAGTCAAAGACAGTCCAGCTGCCTTGAGTTTTGTTGAATGTTTGTATACGTTTTGCTCAAGAAATGTGATTTTAACACCATTAAAAAACCAGAGGGCAGCTCTAAATGTCCAACAGTGAAATTCATCAGTCAGTAAAATGGGTGATATTGTTGGACGTGTCTATCCACCAGTTTGGCACAATTCAGTTGTCTTTGACAGATTCTGCATGATCATTTTTACAAAGTTCAACTTAACCGTACTTGCTAGAATGAAACATTTCATGGTATTTAAACTGTTTTATATCTTGATCCAATAAATAAATGTAATTCATAAACTAGGGATGCACTGATATGTCATCTTTTATTACTATCTTAAGGCAGTTACTTTTTGGTACTCACTGCTAAAATTACATCATTACGGCTAAGGCTGCAAATGTGTTTTATACAACACTTCAGTGAACCAGAAGTTCATACGGAGTATGATACCAACTAAATTTGAGCACTTAGTTCGTATGTTTTTTTCCTCTGTTGTGAAGGTCGCAGCAGACTACTGTGATTTGGTGTACTTTACTAGGGCTCTCCAGCATCTCTCCATCGCTGTGATTCGTTGCACGGTTGTTGACTTTTGGAGCATTTTAAGAGTATGGGTACCAGTATTGGACTGATACCTATTGCCAGCAGGGGCACCGCTTCAGCCCCCTTTGAAATTGCGATCACGTCCCAGGGATTGCGTCGGGCCCCCTCTCTGGTCAGGGCCCTTGGAATCGTCCTAACCTTCACCCCTTTACGGTGCCCCTTATTGCCAGTATTGGTACTTAACTATAAAAACACGGACAGAGTCCTGAGTCCATTCTTGGTTTTCTAGTGCTGGTACTTAAGAGCTTCAATGGCACAATTGAGAAGTGTTCAAAGTTATAATATGCTCTTAAAAGTCATCTATATTGAACAAAAATTCAAAAGTCAGTGATCAAAAACAAGTGCTCAGTGGTTCATTGTCACTTTAAAAAAAGTTCGTAAGGTTGCAAAATGTGCATTAACATGTTCAGTAGCAAAAACGACGCAAATCAATTGCTTATCTTAAAAGTTCCAAAATACGTCCCGTCAGCTGCTGGGTCCAGTAGCCATGCATTGGATACATTGACATAAATACCATCGCCATTACTCAGTTGGATGCCTCTGCCCTGCTCCACGCAGTACATGTTGTACTTCGCAATGTTCCACTGCAGAGTGCCGCCGCTTTTTGTAAGGAGAATAGGTGTAATTACAGACTGCGTATGCTTCTCGTGATAAATGTATTGAAACAACTGTACATTGCTGACGTCCTCTTTGCTAGAGTCGTGTTCCTCAGCGTATCGAAAGCAGGTCTTGGCATATACATAGTAATAGCCAGCTTCATCCACTAGAATTCGTCCGTCATGGTATCTCATCTTAAAATTCAGCCCTTGAAAATCATCCCAGGTGATCATGGTTAAGTCATTTCGATTTTCTGCAAAGGCACAATCAGAATAAACATGTTTGACATAAATATGGATATATATTACTCCAAGATCACTTTAGCTTTTTTATAAAGAAATTTTTGGAAACATTTCTGACAATCATGCCACGTGATTCTGAAATAAACAGCATATGCTTACTGGCTGAAAAATTAGTGGGCGTCTTGATAGGAAGGTGAGCTGATGGCATGCGTGTGTCCTTTTTTAGTCGACATTTTTCCTTCCTCTCCTTAAAACTTTTGAGTGGATCAGCTATTAAGGTTTCACTGTGCATTTCCTGAGAAAGAACAACCAAACACATTACTGAATGATCTTCACGGTACAGATTTTTATGATCATGATCATCTCAAATAAGAAAACAAATATATGTACAGACTACACAATGGATATTGAATGTTCATTGTAGATATTTCAGTGGGATTTTGGACCAATGACATTTCACAGTGGCAAGGTCTACCTAACATGATGCAGCATAAATAGAAACCAGACAAGCTAGTTAGGAAGTGGTGTAAACGTATACATCGATTCCTCATTGTTGTCCTTATTTCACACAAGCAACAGACTTCAGGATACTGGTTACACTGCAACACTGTTTGATGACCATGTAGGAAAACTGAAAAGTTATCTAAATTCAAGTCCTTAAAGCTGAAATGTGTCATTTCTGTCACTAGAAACTGCAAAAGTCACAACCAGGGTTCAAGAACTTCCACATACTGACACATAGTTCTGTTCTCAAAGTCAGTATGTAGCATCAGGCTGGCTGGGGTAAATATCGTTCATCGATAAATTTTCATGGTTGAAAACCATTCGAAATCCAAGTGATCGGGAATTTCGCAAGAGGGTGAAAGGTTTCCAGATGCAGATTTCGCATCAGGCTCAGTAGGCCAAGACTCAACTGTCTTTAAAGAAACAACATGCATGACAGGTAAAACCAGATAAATAAGGCAAGATGCCAGGATGTAATAACACTACCAGGCTATAAAATGCTGTTTCCTTCCTGCAGTTTCACCTGCTCAGGTATGACTGAAAAGTTCTCAATGCCTCATGGGTCTTTAGAAAATCTCAGAAAGAATACGATTTCTGCTAATGTGCAAGGTGTCTTTAAATGGAGCCAACAATCCAGAAAGTCCAGGAAATCTGGAACACACAGAATACTTCAATACACTCCCTTCAATTGTGTGAAATCCAGTCTGATTTGTGGGCGAACATGTCATCATATTATATATATTATACCACAAAGAGATTTATATAAGTGGTAGTAGATTAAGGCCCAAGTAAAAACTATATTTATGAAATATGAACTAAATATCTAAACATAATTAGGTTTTTTTTGTCCTATGCTTGCATCAAATAGCAAACAAACATAATAATTAGGGCTTTCAAGTGCAGAGATCTGGACGTTGTTCGGTGCTCTGACCTTCTTAAGAATTTTGGTAGACCACAAACAAAGTAGGCCAGCACATACAAGCTCTCAAACTAGATTGTGTTTGAGCAACATTAAAAAGCCATGACATAACATATATTTAAACACTTTTTTCAGGTTTACGTTTCCTCGGAAATAAGTTGTCCCAGGGTAATGATAAAAACAGTACACTTCTCATGGCCTGGCGAAGCAAGGGGGAAAAAACGCTTCATAAAGCCTAGAAGACCATGAATAGAAATTTTATATAGCATTATACCTATAAAACACGCACTCTGTGCATACAGGAAATAATCCTTTAAATGCATGTATGAACTAAAGTCAACACACTTTATCTCTCTTCACAGATTCTGATATTAATTGAGACAAATCCATTTCTTAACCGCAGCCAAATGTATTTTGCAAACCCTACAATTACACTCTACTACATGGGGACAGCACAATGAGAACTGCATCCATACGGACCAAATATAGATGTTTAAGCAAGTCATTTGTAATTATAGCGCCAGTAGCCCTGAGACATGAATATCCAAACTGAGTTACTGACAAAGAACAGTTCCAGCGACTTTGACTTGACCTCCTCACAAGCGACTACACCATCACGGTTAAGGAAATGTTTTACAGCAGCCGTGGTTTTCTGGCGTGTTTATCCGTCTTTATACAAAATATGTGAAAATACCAATGCAGAGCCCATGTTTAACAATGGGACACTGGTACCATTAATGCAAGAAGCACATTCTGTCTGTCCAGTAAACACTACTTGCAGGCCACTGGAGAGATACATGTTTGGAATTTCCTTGTTTGTGCTAATAAGAGGAAATGCCTTGCTATAGGCACATGAAATGTCTATGCTAAGAATGATGATTAGACCATCACACCCCAACCTGCATAAAGCATCTTCACACTTTTGCACTTCTCAAAATCTTGGTTGGATGTGTGTCAGTTGTATCAAGTGACAACTATCAGTTGAAAACAACCCCAAAAAGCATATAAAAGATCTAAAGCTAATGAGATTTATGGTGTACTTAAATTACATTTGGTTTCTTTCAAAAGATTCCTAAATGCAAATTGTGTTGTGTAAAATGAGGAAAAGAACAGCAAGAAACTGCAAACTGATGCTGTTTCTTAGTCTGAGCCAAAATACACAAGCATGAGGAACACAGACTCATCTTTTGAAGTTTATAAGCTCACCTCATTAGGACTCCGCTGGGCTGAGGTAAGGTCGACCTGTAAAACACAACAAACACAGCTGAGTTACACAACTGCATCCAGTAGGTACCACTGCACACTGCATGCTTTTAATGAACTAACGGGAAAGCAAGCTTACTTTTATTAAGAAATTAAACTGCGCTTAACATGCTCAGAGAACAAAAGTGATGTAAGATGTACATTTACTGTAAATCCAATTCGATGAGAAGTAATATGTTCAGCTACTGTATGTCTTGACCAATGCACTTGGTGGTAAAACAGAACAATATCATCACATAGGGTTTAAATGAGGTGCTTATTATGTTCATATTATATACTATAAGCAACAGACCGGAATCTGCACCTGCAGAACACTACAAGAAGTCTTCAGACTTCCACAAAATTGGAATGCTTGCCATTCATAAGATTCTTCAAATTCCCCAACACTATCACTTTCGTTTATTACATATTTTGACTAATTATTTTTTATCAATAAGAGTCTCCAATCTCACATTTTACCATGGAAGAAAAAATCTATTCCCCATAATTACACAGATCTTCCCTCAACATAAGTGCAGAAAATGCAAAAACTAATTTACATTTGGGTCAAATGAATAAAGAGGAACACTGTGGTCTTTATAAAATATGTTCAAGTACAAACAAGTTTTTCTGCTATAACTACATCAGCCACATTTTTGGAAATTAAATAAACTGTTCTCCCTGATCTTGGATTGTGATCACTATTTAAAGCGGTAAAACTAGGGCTTTAACACCTATCTGAAACAATGAATAGTGCAGGTGCTCAGTTACAAGGTAATATGATACACCACAAAATTTAAAAATCCAAAACTGTCTGTAACTGTAACACCAGATGGAACGCTGACAGACAGAATGAGAGAGATACGCAGTGTGTGACATTATTCCCATTTCCTCTAAAGCACCGAACTGCATTTGATATACATGCGCTATAAAAGAAATGAGAAGAAGCTTTTTGCAAAAGCATTTCATTATCATATATGGTTTGGTTCAGTTAAGGATTGTCCCTGCATCCATTTCTGAGGATAACACAAATCATGAGCCAAACACAACTGACATTCATCTTTTTCCCTTTCTTGCATCTGTTTCTTTGGCCCTCCACCAGCACACAAGAAGCCTCCGACATACACCGCTGTGTTTGGGCCAAAGCCTCACAGAACAAGATGTCATAATATTCTCCACAGCATTCAAACTACAGGAGAGAGGTCTGGGCATGACAACATGTGAGAGCTGTTTCTCAGCATCCCATTCACTGCAGCTCTGCCAAACATATAAGTATCAGACCACCAGATGAGCAATGAAGCCAGAGGAAATGTTTTGGAGAATCAGGGTGAAAGGGCAAACTTGACATGGCCAGCAAACAACCTTCCCAGAGGGGAAAAAAGAGAAGTCTTTTTACTTTCTAGCAACTACACTACTACAAGCTGAATTTCTGAATTCGGGAAATTATGTGCAAAGCATCTCAGGATGCAGCTCATGAAGTAAGTTTGGAGTAAACAGTGCTGGAATCTAGACAAAGAAGAACCTTGGATTGTTCAGCATGTTTTGGGCACTTCATAATTCGCATCTGTGTTATTTTATAGCTCTGGTGACTTTAATTTTATTGTAACAGCCTATACTCAGACAGGAATGAACATACATGTCCAGCCTTTTGACTGACACTATATGTCTCTGTATCACTTGTGGGAAAGCCTCAACAGCAAAGTTAATGTCTGTTTTCTCCAGATTTCTGGAAAACGCGGAAAAAGGAAACCAGTGCTAAACCAACAACACATTCACAAGGATCAGCATTGCCAAAAACCAACATTTCCTGCGTCAGCAATTGGATTAGTTATTCCTAGAACAAAACTAGTGCACAAAACAAAACTATTTAAACATTTAATGACCAGCGAATTGAAAGACAGTAACGTGTGCGAGCAAGTGCTTACAGTACGAATTCGGAATCAAGAGAGATCAATAAATAGCCTACTGTGACATCTACACGTAAAACACAACTCCTATATCTCGCATTGATATATTTGCAAGGTGATATTAGTAGCAGTAATGTCTAAAGAAAAGAAAAATACTTACAACATGTTTACGATAATGTTTTTGTCGCCTGCAAGGACACGGAGATTAAAATCCCTGACAAATATACGTTTTTGTTTTTTTTTTTGTTTTTTTTTTTTGTAATAAACCAGCCTAAGCTATCTGAATCACTGAAAATGTATATGGACATCAAGAGCTTTAACATTTTGACAACTCTTTGGAGCGACGTTTAAATGATGACAGAATATAAAGTTAAAATCAGATGATCTGTTGAAGGTGCGAATTAATTGGACCGTCCAAATTCACAACTTTTTTAAGTCGAATACCTTTTATCTCCAACAACCGTGCAGCTTGTAAAGCAAAAAATCTATTGTTTTTGGAAGTTACGTTAAGAACCTTGGATTGTTCAGCATGTTTTGGGCACTTCATAATTCGCATCTGTGTTATTTTATAGCTCTGGTGACTTTAATTTTATTGTAACAGCCTATACTCAGACAGGAATGAACATACATGTCCAGCCTTTTGACTGACACTATATGTCTCTGTATCACTTGTGGGAAATTAAATTGAATTTAATTTGTAATTCGCGTCCCTTGTCAGTGTCGGGCGCTTGCTTAGCAATTTGTTGCGATTAACAGGAAAGTGTGTGCAGCTGAATTGGAGTAGTGTTTTGTTAGATGGGTATGAAAAAGTTTAGTTTACCGCGGCAGCGGTCGTGTGAAGACCGAAGAGTAAAGACCATCGACTCTACCGTGCGACTCCATCGGGCAGGGACACGGCAAAGGATATAAGTATCACTTTTTATTCTTCCTCTTTCCTACTACTTGTTTCACTTCTATTTCAGTTTTTATAACCATTTCTTACTATGTGTAAGTAAGTTGTTCTTGTTGTTTTTAAAACGTGTGTTTGGCTCAGTGTTGATGTCTGTATTGGTTGTTTATTAAGTTTTAGTTTTATTTAATTTTAGTTATTTTAGTACATCATACTACATGGGAATGAAATAATATATATATTGAATTTATTTTTATGTATGTATATGTGTGTGGCTCTACATACACATGTTTTTTTGGTGTTTAGCTTAGTGTTATGTTAGAAGCATTATTATACTCAACCTTTTGTTGTTTTAATATTTTTAGAATTGTTTTCAGCTTTACTGTTTTGTTTTTTCATTTAAATGTTTAGTTTTGAAATGTATGCATTTTCATTTTATTTAATTTCTTTATTTTCTTAAATGTGTGTGTTTATATAGTATTTTACAAGGTGCGAATTAATTGGACCGTCCAAATTCACAACTTTTTTAAGTCGAATACCTTTTATCTCCAACAACCGTGCAGCTTGTAAAGTACAGAATCAATTGTTTTTTGAAAATACGTTCAAAACCCACTTGGCACAAAAAGCACTGAGTGGGCACATGAAGACGCTTCTCTGAGAGCGCTCTCTCCTTCTGAAGTTCAAACGCGCGCGTCTCACACTCTCTGAACCGTCCTGCAGCGCTTGACATTCAGAGTTCACAGCAGGTTAAACAAAACCAGGCCTCAAAAGTGCTGAAACGCAAGTAAAACTTTAAGATGCATGCACCTAAATTGTGACAAAGCCTGTAAAAGTGTTGCAATAAAAGAGTTTATGAAATAATGGGGACTGTGCATTCCGCCTGTCTTTGCTTCCTTGAGAGTTTCTTACCTCTCGCAGATAACCGGTTAAGTGCAACAAAATCGCCACACTCGACGCGACCTGCAGCAGTCCCATGACAGCGAGCGTGCCGAATATGAGCGCTCTGTGCGTGGAGCCCGCGTGCGGAGTGCGCGTCGGAGCCTCTTCCATATCGATATGATTCCGCAGGTACGCGCGATAATCATTAGCTGCCATGAGCGCTCGATCGCGGCACAGATCCTCTCTCAGTGGGAGGACTCGACAAATGATCAACGATTCATATAAACATGTGGGTGGGCAATGCAGTTGGCTTCGGAGACAGCCAATCAGATAATAGACACAGATGATCTCGCTTTTTCATGTTTCCTTTTTTTCTTTTCTTCACTTCTTTTTGTGTGAGTTCAGTCAAGAGCAGGTTGCTGTAGTCGTATTGCTATCTAAAGAGATGAGGACTACGCTAACCGGGTGATGCATGTGGCTCTTACTTTCTGCTTATAGTAAATGTTTTGAATAAATCAAGGTATTTGTTGTTATTATTAAATATCTTTCCTCGCCACAACGAACCACACAAACCGTAAGGAGATTAAACTGACAGCTTCCTAAAACCAGTAAGATTAACATGACAAGTGCGTAATAATAAACCACTTGCACTTTAAACCCACTGTAATGGGACTGTGTGATGATGATTATTACTTCCTGGAGTGATGCAATATTGGCTCCTGGTCTGTTGTAATACTGAGACCACACAAAACTGTGGCTGTGCTCATGTGCTACCTAGCTAGACAGCATTTATTGGTGTTATACCTAGTGATCCTACCTAGTCAATCATTCTGGGCATCAAAGTGAGCTGCCCATCATTAAGTTGCCTACATAGACAGCATTTTTGCTGAAATACCTAGTGAGCTGTCTACCTTGACAGAAATTTTGGTGTAATGCCTAGTGAGCTGCCTACATAGACAGCATCTTTGGGCATCATATCTAGTGAGCTGCCCACCTAGACAGTATGGGTGTCGATGTAGACACCACTTTTGGGAATCATGCCTAGTAAACTGCCTCTCCTAGACAATTTTTGAACATTATATGTAGCAAGCTGCAAATGTAAACACCAGTTTTGGGCATCATGCCAAGTGAGCTGTTTACCTAGACAACAGGTTTAGACACCATGTCTAGTGAGCTGCTACATTTTTGGAATCATGCCTAGAGCATATTTTTGGATGTCGTACCTACTGAGCCACCCAGGTAGAGAAAAAAACAAAACAAATGAGCTGCCTGTCTAAGGTATCACAAGCGCATTGCAAACATGCTGTCTAAGAAGGCAGCTCACTAGCTTTTGAGACACCAGCGAAAAGTTCATTAATACTGCTAAAAAAGATTGTTTTGTTCCTACACAATTTATACCGTATTGAACATCTCACACAGAATTCAACATTTGCAGTCCAAAAACTGCTTTTCCAAAAAATGCCCACTTTTTAGATCAGCATCCATGATATTCCTGAAGAGAATCAACGAGTCACTGTGTGTTTATCTGAACTCGTAAACACGCTGAAATTCCTCGTTATTGCCAAGCTGAAGCGATGTTAAAAAGAACAGAGCTTCGTAAACAAATGTGCCTTTTGATGTTCAAGCAATTACAAATCCCAACAGAAAAACCTGTTTTAAAACAGTTATTTTAGGCAGCTGCAGAGAAAACGCCAGTTTGCGAAAGAGAATTGATGAATTTCAACAGAGTTCATGTGCTTGGCTATCCCCCATTCATCCAGCCTCCAGCGCTGAAAGTTTGCCATGCTCCACCATTATATCAGCTTTTTTTTCAGAACCACAATTATTACTCTGGTTGCAAACAGCACCACGCTGGAGTTTGTGACTTCTGCGTAACTTGTGTCCGCTTGCAGTGTTTTGGCAATGAGCATTCCTGTGGACGACGATCAGGTCACCTGCATTCCCCTTCTGAAATTAGGGCAAGGCCGGACAAGCTCGAGCACACTCCGTAACCTTATGAACTTGGCTGCCCTCACAGGGACCGCTATCCCGCAGCACGCCACGTTTGCTCGAGAGTCATTAATATACCGTGAGAACCCTAGTTTTGCCGTGGGTTTCTCGTGCCTTCAGCTATTTTCCACAGAATGCAGGCGCTGCGGCAGGAAGGTTTGGGTGGTATTTATACCCTTTTGTTTTGCCATGTGAGCTGTTCTTGCCCAAGCCAGAAGGTAGTTGAATACGCCGAACCCAGCACTCCATCAGAATATGACAGACGGCCAAAACCAGGCAGCGTTGAGAGCAAAGCAGCCGAAACCACTGGCAGGCACTTTCCTCATTGCTGAGCAGGCCCCTGGAGCGTATTATTAGCTCTCCTGTAAGCGTGGTACTGTACACACAGGATGAGCAAGAGCACCACGCCAGAATCCTTCCCATGTTTCGCAGACTGTGGAGTCACTGTGAGGATGTTTTTTTCTGGCTGCAGACTCCATGTGGCTACGTTAAAGTGTCTCAGCCCGACCGCTTTCTTTGCATAAACTTCACAATATTTCAGCATTCAAGGAGAGGCAGGAAGTTCGATTTGAAATATTAGCATCACCGCAGAGCCTCGCTCATGGGATTTTGTATCCCACGGAACTTTTCATTGTCCTTTTAGCCTGTGGGATTACATATTCATAGCTCTTACGGTGCTTAATAACACAGAAACATTACTGCAGTCATTGCTCATATTAATCTGTGATCAGTGTCAGAGCCGCATACGCACAGAATTAAGAAGTCGCCACGTTCCAAACTTCAGAAATGGGACATGAAAGAGTGCAGTGTTGTCCTTTCCCTTCTCCGCCACATCCTGTGTGGTAAGTCATCCCAGAGCACACAAAGCACACTCGCCTCTTCCTCTTTTCTCCTTCCTCGCTCTCTCTTTTATACATCATAACAGAAGAGGTCTTGAAAAGGGCACTTTAGCTCTGCTCTATGTCTGTTTCGGTCTTCGCACTTTATACTCAGTCTAACGAAGATTATTGCGAAACAACCAACTTGGTGACAGATAAGTTGGCACGCCCACATGGGCCTTCGATGCACACTGCACGCAAACTTGGCAAGAGCTCCAAAACACATGGCATGCTGCATTCTAATTGGCTGGCGTTGTGCCGGATTCACGGGTTCAGTCTGTTAGGGAAATCGAAATCATGTTTACAAGTCCCTATGCGACTATAAGGAATATCAAGTCTTAAAAAAGTACTCAAAACAGTCTCGCTTGGAGATTGGTCCCCTTACATGTCGGTCAGACAGCCACTTCCTGTCTAAGTAGGCGGTTCTTGGCCATGCTAAAGTGCAAAGTGGACTAGACATTATGTTGGTAATAAAAAAAAATGTGGCTACGCAAAGACAAGGGGGAATGTGGTTTTGACCAAGCACTGATTTGAAAACATCACTTGCGAAATAAATGTGCCAAAAATATTCAGGCATAATACATATATTCAGTTTCACTTTATGAGCAGTTTCACTAGTTAGAATACAATGCAGATTATTAGAGCATGCGTCAATGGTTTGACAGACAAAGACTGGTGTTATGCCAGAGGAATCACTCTAGTCTAAGCTCAGTCTAGGGATTATAATGTCTAATTGCTTCTAGTATTTCTAGGAACTGTTATGAATCTTGTGCCAGCATGCGCTGTGATCAGGTTAACCATTCTGAAGGGGGGAAATGGCCAGCATAACCTCTTATTTTGATATGTGATCTATTGTTATGGTTAGAAGGCAGCTTATAAAAATACTTGGCTTTAATACAGTAGAGGTTTCAAAGATCTGGATGGGGTCATAGTCCACATTATACTTTTCAGTGAACATTGGGACAAAACCCAATGTTTTATCATTTTGGAAAAATAAATGGACCATAACAAACAGCTGGAAAGAGAATGTTGTTTTGATAGCCTGTGCCATAATGCATCTTGATCGTATCCGATATCACTTGCTTGGTTCCAAAACCTAGTGAACTGGCAGCAGAGGCAGCATTGTAAGGCAGCACTGGGACGCTTCGATACTAAAGCCCAAAGTAAACTTTCCCTGTTCGTAGACAGTCCATGTGACGTAGGTTTCAGCATCAGCACAGTCCGCAACCCAATTTTTGTATCCATCCAAGACAAAAGAAATGTCTTATAAACAATTCTCTATAAACAATATTTGTGTGGTGCACACAGATTCCCAAATGGGTCACTTGTGAGGTTTCAAGATGCTGACTAGGAAGGCAGCTGCCTATGTAGGCAGTAGACAGCGAGGCAGCACAATAGGTTTTGGTACAGCGCTAATATAATTCAGGTGGTGCTTGCTGTATCACTATGGGGCGATGATTTTAAGATGAACAGTGTGGAATAGGGCAGCGGTAGACCATTACAGCTAAACCATCAGTTAGAGGCTGCCCAGTCTCTCATTATCCCAAGATAAATTGCAACTGGCTCCTTAGTGAGCGCACACAGCCGCATCCACGACTCCGCTCAAGACTGAAACATGCAGCATGTCACCAGATTAGCACTGCCTCCCTGCCTCTTCCTGCACTCCCCACAAACAGCTTCCTGCTTGTTTTCCGTTAGTTAAGGCCTAATTCGAGTAGCCACAGTGCTGCCCATTTTAACCAGCTGACAGTTTTTTCCCAGCCTGCATCTCTAGAGCTTTCCAGTTGGCAAAGAGCTCCTGCCCTACTGACCAAGGTATTACCACTCTGAAGATGGTACAAGTTGCGGCTGCCGCATAATGTGTCACTGGTTATTTACTCGAATAGTTGGAGACATGATTCATACACGGTGATTAAGAACACCCCGTTCATTAGAAAATCCCCCAAAACTAATCCGGGCCGTTACCATGTCAGTATGGAGGTACATGCCTGGGATGGCTACAGGAAAGCTGAGGTCATGGAAGGGTATAGACGATTGTTTTTCATATTATGACATGTCTGAGTCAGGAATGACTTCGTCAGGAGACAGGAAGCAGCAAGATCAAAGCACCGATATTATGATATGTCAGGCTGATGTAAGTCCAGTGTGTACGGCAACTCTAGGTTTCACCCATATGTGATTAATGTGTTTTCAGTCACTTGAATAAAAACATGTTCAACCATGGGAAACACTGAGTCCTCTCCACAGCAGCAAGGGGTCATTTTCTCATGCAAAGCCCCAGTAAAGACTGATATTTTGAAGCTGGCTCAGCTGCTCCTCAAGTGAATGAGGGTCCTGAAGACCTCTTGAAGCTGGCCCGGCTCTCCCACCGTGGGATGATTCCATAGTGAAAACAGGGCCAACCTCACTAGCTCAGGGCTGTGGGAGAGCCCTGTACCACCCACCCGAGAGTTCAGTTTCAGCCCACAAACACAACAGAAACCACTGCCATGTGCGTCGTCGTGTTGTCTGAGACGTCCTGGTTACGGCCACTCGATACTCCTTGCTGTGAGGTAAAACAATGGCCTGTGGTCACGAATGGAAATGAACTGCTAATAGATTCAGAGAAATTGGCACGGGGCATTATCTTACAGCCATCCTGCCAAGTCACCGACTCCCGCCCACTCCTTTCATGAAAGGTGCTGGGAGACGACCCTATTGTGATGGTCAAATGTCATCTGGTTCATGTTCTGAAAGGTCGAAACAAATGAGGAGGTTGTTGGAATCTCTTCAAGACGAAGCTATCTATCTATCCTGCCAACCTTTAACTAATATGAAGGACGCCATTGCACTGGCGTGCGTGACCTGATCGAACTGTGGCAGCTATTGTATTTATGCCGAAATGAAATGTAGTGTGCCATGAGAAATAGCTTTTATGAGTGTTTATACCCTTTATGAACAGAGGAAATGAATCTGAAAGACTTTCTACACCCAGCTGTCATCAGAGCTTCGGCGATAAATCACGGCAGCTTGACCATCGCATTGGACTGCGTGCTAATTACTGCGAGTCAGTGCCTATCCAAACGCAATTTGTCATAATCCTTTAAGAAAACATACATCTGGTGCTGCTAGTGATGCAAACTGAATGAGTTCCAACCCTATGTGGTTAAACAAAGCTTTATTTTGAACAAAACATTCATTAAGTCTCTTTTATTGAGGAGACAAAATAGAAAGCAGTGAGGATGAGGTAGGTGGAGATTATTTACCATATGTCATGAATTTCAGAGCCACTTCTTCTCCACAATGGATTCACCCAGCAACGCAGTCCTTGTGTTAGGGTTGGGAAGGAAGTGATATCATTCCCTGAATCATGGCAGACCCAAAGGGGGGATTCCAGTCTAAGACTAAGCCTGTCTGATGTCAGACCACACCAGTTGGGACGTGAGGCCAACCTAATAAAGTCAATGGGTCTCTGCTTGTGTTGGCTGAGGGCTGCTGAGAGCCACCTTGTGTAATGGTGCGAGGGTTGGGTGTGGATGACGGCACAGAGGGCTTTCATCAGTGCGTTAATGGGCGATTCATTGAATCTACTCTATTGTAAGACTTGCTGCCATTTGGAATTCTTTCGCCAGCATGTCATTACAAAGCCTAAAATTACTGTGAACCTCATCGCCATTTAACAAACACCAAATCTGTTGTTCCAGCTCTGGAGGACAGCACATTTTTCAGCTTTAGTTACAGTAAGGAGTGGCTGTAAGGGGTGAAAAACAATACTTGACAACTTTCATTTAAAGGGATATTACGATACTTTTTTTTTCATTCCTCTAGAGGCCAGCTTATAATGTTAGTAAAGGGTTTTCTGAGTTGTTACTGACCTTTTTCCTCCTTCTCACTGACCCAAAAAATTAAATGGTCCATTTTTTGCTGCTACTATGCAAACGCTATTCACATGCTGACTGAAATACAACTCCACTTTACTTGCAAGCTGCGGCCCAGAGGTTTGAAAAGCTTATCTACAATGAGCTGCATAAACTGATAAGATCTAGGTCTGACATACTATTTGAAAACATTTTTGCATTCCACTGCACTGCTTGTCAATGTGCTAGATGGACTTCTTTGACCTTCGCACTTACAGTACATTTCAAGAAATGTTCTGCATCTCAAGCATGACAGTTTTTATGTCTGTATGTTATGTGCGAGTGATTAAGCACTTCGTGTCCACAAGGTAACATTCTGGCAAGGTTCTCTCAAAATTATGTACAAACATTTTGAACAAAACGTTCTTCAGTTATATTTTCTTTAATAATGTTCTCAAAACGTCAACACAATTTATACATCTATTCATACATTGTTCTTGGAATGTTTTTTCTAAACCATTTTAGTTGGACATCCTTTTAACATTTTTTTTTAAATGTAGCCATTTTCAGTGTTCTCTGAACATCCCTATGTTTGCAAAATGATCAAATGGAATGTTTCCTTATGCATTTCCTAGTAATGCATAACCAAGACAAAATGTTTGAATAAACTTTATATATACACTATATTATAATTAGTTGTGATCAACAGTTATTAGAAATGACAGAAAGACTGCCACAGTGTGCTATAGGAGAGTACTATTCTGGGAGCATGTGTAGCACTGACATTTCAGCAGAAATACATAAATACATGTATACAGTACATGGACCATAAAAGAGGGTGTCTGACATCTGAAGCTTGCGGAAATATGGGACTAGATGTATTTGCAGTTTAGTTCAAATAATTGCTCTGTTTATAGAGGTGGTTACAGGTTAAAGTCATGTTTCCATGGCACAACAATATCTTTTATCTCAAATATTTCAGATGAAAGACATTTGAGTGGAGAGTAAATAAGCAGACGTCACAATTCAAATGAAAAAGCTTTATTACCCACAGATTTTTACAGTGTACAGGTGTAGTGCATTAAGCTTTAACGTGTAAATTACTCAGCAACTTCACTGGGGGGGACAAGTAGTGTTTTCACCATTGCAACTTATACTTACATAAATTATTAAATACCTTATTTGGCAATATTATACAAATGGGCAGGAAGAAAATAGAGAAGTCAGTGCCCACTACACTATGAGACAGGATGGAGGAACACTGCACAAGTAACAAAATATTCATCTGTTTAGTATGGCGTGTATTCTGCATTAAACATGTAGCCTTACTTTTAACACAAAATAGCAATAGATCATTTGTGGAAGATAGGAATGTACACAAAAATAAGGGGAATAAGAACACAAGGGCAGAACATCTACAGCATTAATGTTTACAATAACTGCAAGAGCACAGATGCATATACAATCCCACTGAAAATGAGGCAGCGCTGATGGTCACGGCGTGCTTCTGCCAACTCCTCCTCAAATCTACTCAAGCGTCAATGTTTGTATACAGGATTTAGCTTTCTTCGCTTCTCCCACATTATGGTTTAGGTGATACTGCTATCATATGAAAATGTCCGACACAGTGTATGGCAGGTTTAAAACATTTCAAAAGAATGTAAACAAATACTGTTTGAGTGCAGATCCAAACATATTTGGCAGCGCTGACAGCATGAAAACAGAAATGCGGTTTTTTTTGTTTCCATAGTAGCAGGTAGTGTGAGCATATATGGCATCGGCCGGATTTAAACCATGCACAAGATCATGAATCAGCAGTGAAGAGTACATCCATGCACACGTAAAGAGAAGTACATGAAGCATGGGCTGAAAGCGCGTCATGCGTGTTACAGGAAAAAAAAAGCACAAGATACAACAATCTTTACAACTATGATTGCCTCCATAACATTTCTCTTATCATCGAATCACACTGTAACAGTATCTGAGTAAGACAAATCTCAGAAGCTTCATAAATATAACTTCTGTCATTATTTACTCCCTCTCATCGCTGTTCCAAACAAATATGCAGTTTTTCTTCAGGGATTCTTCAATTTTTGAAGAATCTTAATGTTTCGCTACACTATATAACATTAGTTCATACAAAAAAAATGTTACATGGTAGCCCATTTTCACCACTGAACAAAAAAAATAAAAAGGTAATTGCGACTTTAAATTTTTTTTCTTGCACTTGCGAGTTTACATCTCGCAATTCTGACTTTTTTTCCTCAGAATCGCGAGTTTATATCTCGCAATTCTGACTTTAAATCACACAACTGTGAGTTTTTAAGTCAGAATTGTGATAGAAACTAGCAATTCTGAGAATATATCTGTCTTTTTCCCCCTCAAAATTTAACTCGCAATTTATAACTTCGCAACTTGCAACTGCAAGTTTTGAATTGCGAAAAACTCTGACTTTATAACTCGCAATTGCGAGTTTTTGTCTTACAATTCTGACTTAATTTCTCAGAATTACAAGTTTGTATCTCGCAATTCTGACTTCACTTCTCGCAATTGCGAGTTTATATCTCACAATTCTGACTTTATAACTCGCAATTGCACATTTATATCTTACAATTCTGAGAAAAAAGTCAAAACTGCGAGTTTGTATCAGAATTGCGAGATAAACTCAATTTTGAGAAAAAAAAAATCAGAATTCTGAAATAAAAACCTCGCAATTACCTTTATTTTTTCTTCAGTGGTGGAAACAGGTTTCCATATATAAGATTTCTGAAACCATATAATATATTTAGTTTATCTTTATCATCCACTCAGCCAAAGCACATTTCATTCATTCAAAAATGATATGTGTGTGTAATAACCAAACATTATGCGCAATTTTTAACTCTTGGATGGCTAGGTCATTTAAATTTCAATACAAAACCCTACTGCAAGAAAACTTTAATATTGCGAATACTGCACATAAGTTGTATGGACTACTTTAATTTTTTTTTTTTTTTGGTCCTTTTAGAGCTTGACAGGAGTGTTTCAAAATAAAAAGCAACATACAGATTCAGACTGTCATGAGAGTGAGCAAAAAATTACTTTCCTTTAAGCACAAAAATGCAGTGAGAAAATACTTTCAATACAGGACACTGGTCCCTTAGGGCTTGATAAGTTTGATGTGCCAAACAGCTACTAGCTGTCAGCAATCTATCATTTAGGCTTAGCTATAATAAGAGTGTTTTTTGAAATCTAAACAAAGATATAGGGAACAGCCTGTCTGACCATTCCTCAGTAAAGTGCAATATTCAGTGTAGTGCACACTAAAGGTCAGGCAGTGAGTAAGATGCTTACGTGGAAGAGACTGTAGAGATCTCGCAATCATTTAGTAATGCACTAGCAGTGCGTCACAATTCAGATATACTCACTGCAGATGTGTCTTCGTTTAGTAATGCACTACCAGTGCATCACAGTAACCTCCAATGAGTGGACAACACCAGGAGGAAATTAGAAAAAAAAAATCCCCTGTAGGTAACGCTCAATAGCTTACTGCGGGTTTCCTCATTTGGCAAAGGGGTTTGCATGTTTAGCAGCTTTTTAAGCTAAGTTTAATAGTATGTTTGCATTTTTCCTGTAAATTGGCAACCAAAGACCCTTCACTTTGTAGTGAACTAAAACACGTTTGATTCTTTATGGGCATTGGATCATGAGTCTGATTGCAGCAACTCTAGAAAAGCATATTACAGGTATACCGATTGATTTCTATTATGAATAGCTAATCACACTGAAATAAATGTATGAGTAACAAGAGAGGAATGCAGGGCTCGACATTAACGCTTGTCCGGGACAAGTGAATATTTTGGACGGGCAAGTGAAAGAGAAATTTACTTGCCCAATCGGACAAGTAACTTGAAAAAGTCAATACCAAAAACAATAATAACTGACTTTATTTATGATATAGCCTTTGTTATAAGGGTGTGCGATTATATATCGTTTGCGACAATTTCGTAATTGTTTTAACGAGTATATTGCAAGAATCAAACAAAACACACCTACAGAGTGCACGCATTTATTATGTAAAGAAGTCTAGTAGGTTAGACTAGCTCACGTGCAAGTGCGTTCTTTCACTGCATGATTCAGTATTAAAATGCATGAAGAATGATCAGAAAATTCAAGATGTGGGGGCAGAAAAATTATATATTTATATAATTTCATATAGTTAAACAATATCAGATCGAGCGCCGTTTTTTTTGCTCCAAAAACCATCATGATTACAAATGTGATTTTATAACAGTTCAATAAACATGAAGTTAACATAAAGAGACTCACGTTTTAGACACCATATTTTCTGTTTTTGCTCTGTTTCACCAACAAAAATAATTCCAAACACAGTCACAGCACTGTTTTGCGTCTCTGAGCAACATGACGGTGATTCGTTCCTGAATGAATCAACCGTTTAAATGATTCAGTTCAATCGCAATGACTCGCTTATTAACAGTGACTTGATGCCACCTACTGGCGGTATATATCTATTCCACTTCAGATGCAGCTTCTGTGTTTCCTCTGCATTGCAAAGATGAATTTTGTTGATACTGATTTAATTTGTTTGGTAACAGCCCAAATGTCTTATTATACTAATTGACTGATTAAATTTAACTCTAATTAAAAAATTTACAATTTAAGTTTGAAAATTCATATAAAATAAGTAAATATTAGCATTTTATTTTTAAGTTTAATATAAAACAATTGTATTTGTAATTAATACTCCCTTTTTATTTTAAAATAGTATTATCACACTTTATTATTTTTTTCATTATTTTATTTAAAAAGAAAAATCTAACTAAATAAACTAAATGTGTTTTGTATAACTACAATAAATAATTATATTTATAACTCAATTAAAAAAAAAAAAATTCTCCCCGGGCAAGTAACTTTTATACTCGGACAAGTAAATCACAGATTTACTTGTCCGAAGGACAACCACATGAGAATGCTTAATGTCAAGCCCTGGAATGTAAAAGTTACTACTTGTTGATGTATTCTTTCAACAGTAACTATCTCGGTCTAATTACCTGTGAAATGATATTTATAAACCGTCACGCCTGGTATCCAAGTATTGTTGCCAAATATGTGCTGAAACAGGGTTGTTTGTTATAATTACCAAGTGATTCTCTTATGTGTTCTGAATCATGGAATACCTTACGTTGACCTGGAGCGCTGCTGGATCGCATGGCTGGTCCCTTCGACAAGTGCAAACATCACCGCAAAGGAGAGGTATGGAGATGACATAAGCTTTCCTGCAGCCATGGGGATTCCCTAACAAGAAACCAACTCATAAAACCCATCCGTCTTCTGTGTTGTGGCAGGGTGTGAAAGCAAAACACGAGTAGGCATCAGTGATGGCTTGCCAAAAGCATGATATGCAGTCTAATCTTAAAGAAAACAAAGTGACAATAAAAAGAGATGTGAAACCAAGCAAAAGGTACTCTCGGTCACAGCATGCAATACACACACTTGAACGAACGGCTCTTACATTACTTCAGTTGTTTCTATGGCGCCCCCTGGGTGGCCACGGGTGCACAAGCAATACACAACACAAACACATTCCACTGGCTATGCCTCTAGGTTTGGCAGATACATTGCAGATCACTGTAAAGTGACAGGAAACTTCATCGTTTAATGGCTGACGGGTGTCAGTGTGATGGTGATTTACGCTTGCTCCAGAAGCCACTGGAAGAGGCTCTTGTGGCCGTTCCTTGTGTCCCCGACCTCTTCCTCAGTGCGACGTTCTTCAAAGTATCTCAGAAGAGCCTGCAGGAGGTCGCCGACCCTGAACTCTCTCTCCCTCAGCCTCTGCGCCACGGCTGGCAGCTGGAGCCACAGAAAAACACACAAATTTAAGCTACAGTTTTGGATCTCAAACATCCTGATAGATACTGCTAGAGTTGGGTGATAGAGCTAAAACATGATCTAAAATGTAATTAACATAATGCCTTGTAAAAAAGACTTCATTTTTACCTAGATATTTATGCATTTACTCTGAAATGGCAGGGTATTTTAAGGTATTTTGTTATTAAAATATGATTTATTATGTATTACTAAACATGTTGCAAATTTCAAGGTGAAAAAGTTGAAAAGTTCAAATAGTCAAATTTTAAATTTGCATCAGCACTCAAAAATGTTCACCTGAGTTCTGTTCACTGCGTGTGGCCTTTTACAATATATATATATATATATATATATATATATATATATATATATTTTTTTTTTTTTTTTTTTTCTCTCCACACACACGTTCAAAAGTTAGATTTTTCTCTTATGCTCACCAAGGCTCCATTTATTTAAAGAAAGATAAACAAAATCAAAAATACAGTAAAACAGTAATATTGTGAAATATTACTACCATTTAAAATATTTTTTTGTATTTTGAATACATAAAATGTCATTTATTCCTGTGATGCAGAGCTGAATTTTCAGCATCATTACTCCAGTCTACAGTATCACATGATCCTTCAGAAATCATTGCTGATTTGCTGCTTAAGAAACATTTCTTATTATTACCAATTATTGTTATCAAAATATTTTTGTTGAAATTGTGGTAAGATTTTTTCAGGATTCTATGATGAACAAAGTTCAAAAGAATAGCCTTTATTTGTAATCAATTTTTTTGTACCCTTATAAATGTCTTTACTGTCATTTTTGATCAATTTAATGTGCATATATATACACATTGCCGCTCAAAAGTTTGGGATCAGTAATATTTTTAATGTTTTTAAGGGAGTCTCTTGTGCTCATCAAGGCTGTATTTATTTGATCAAAAATACAGAAAAAAACAGTAATATTGTGAAATCTTATTGCAGTTTCTAATGTTGGTTTCCTATTTTAATATACTTTAAAATTGAATTTATTTATGTGATGCAGCGCTGAATTTTCAGCATCATTACTCCAGTCTTCAGTGTCACATGATCCTTCAGAAATCATTCTAATATGCTGATTTATTATGAGTGTTGAAACTGTTGTGCTGCTTAATATTGTTTTTTGGAACATGTGATACTTTTTTATTTGATTCTTTGATGAATACAAAGTTAAAAAGAGCAGTATTCGTTAATTCGTAAATTATTTTAAAAATATAAATATTTTTTAACAATATAAATCTTTACTATGACTTCACATCCCTCCTGAATAAAAGTATTAAATTTCTTAAAAAAAAAAAAAAGAAAAAAATTGTACTGACCCCCAAACTTTTGAATAGCATTGTATATTGTAACACAAAATTTCTTTTTTAACTAAATGTTAAGTCTTTTTTTTAACTTTTTTAAACTTTTTATTAATCAGAGAATCCTAAAAAAAAAAAAAAAAAAATCACAGGTCCCAAAAAAATATGAAGCAGCACAACGGTTTCCAACATTCATTATAAATCAGCATATTAGAATGATTTCTGAAGGATCATGTGACACTGAAGACTGGAGTAATGATGCTGAAAATTCAGCTTTGTTCACAGAAATAAATTATATTTTAAAGTATATTAAAATAATTGATTATTGTAATAAGAATATAAAGAAAATAAATTTGATCAAATATGTAATTTTGATGAATAAATTTGAATAACGAAACCATTGATCCAAATTTTAAAGTGTTGTAATAATATTATGTATATATTATAATATATATAATAGATAATATTATAAATATTATATTATATATAATATATATCAAATGTAATATAATTATTATATATAAATATATAATAACTACTATAAATAATATATATTTTTAATGTAATTATGATATTTAGAGTATTATTTAATTTTATTATTGCAAATATATAGTAAATATTAATACATATATTTCCTAGGCCTTGAAAAAACAAAACAAAAATAGGAAACCTTATATAATTGGTTTAACTTTTGGGGTTGCAATATACTGCACTTGATAATTTCATAAGTTAATAACTATGATAATACTAAGCAGTGTTGTGGGTAATGTATTATGTATTATAAGTAACATGAGTCACATAATCAGATTACTTTAAGTACTAGTAAAGTAATGCATTACTTTTTAACTTAAAAGAAAATATCTGAGCTGCTTTTTCAAATAAGTAACACCAGTTACATAGTTTTCCCATTTATTGAATGACAGCTCTCCCATCCCCATGTTGAGAGAAATCGGGAGTAAGACGCTGTGTAAACATGATGGTTACTGTAGTTCTAGACTACAGGCCAGGCCGGCCGAGAAAAAGTAATTCAGAAGTAACGTTACATTATTTTTCATAAACAAATAATAACACAATTAGTTACTTAGGGAGTAACGCAATATTGTAATGCATTACTTTTAAAAGTAACTTTACCCAACACTCATACTAAGGGCCAGATTTACTATCAGCTTGCGCCAGCGCAAACCCTCATTTGGCATTAAAAACTACTGTCAGGATTTACTAAAGACACACAGTGGGATATTAGCGCTGAAAGGGTGTGGACACAGTTATTTTTGTGACTCACCTTATTGAATATGCATTTGTAGGAGTTCCAAGAGTTCTCACCTGCTGCAGCTCCTGGGCTGAGAACTGGCTCAGCTGCATTAAAGACAGATCAGCAATAGAGGCGGCAATCCACTGAAGCACAGCCGTCAACTGGGGGTCCACAGCTCGACCCTGGACATCTGTACTGACCACCAGCAGAGCTCTTTCTGCCGGCCCATGTTCCCTCTCCACTCGCACCGCTCCTGCACGGACAAAACACACATGTTCAGCCCATACATATACACAAAAACCATCACAGCAAATAGTCTACTTCAGCAAACCAGTTCCCACGCTCTTTCTGTTAACTAGGCCAGACCCAGAACTCTGCTTGAGCTCATTTGTTGACCCGCATGGAGCCGGTCTGAGTTAGTTAGACGACTAGGAACGTGGATAAATAGTCTTGTGGCTTTGACAGGGGCACGCTGAAGGTGCTTGGCCAAGTAAGACCACTTTAAATGAGTGGCAGCGCAAAAATAAGGGCTGAAATTAGTCTAACAGTTGAGGTCTAACAACAGACCACAGAATAAACACTAGAGTGGAAGAAAAATACAAAGAACAGATATAGTTTTCATTTACCGCCTGAATCCTCTTTGGCCTCAGCTTCCTTCTCTTCAGTGCCATCACTGTAAGGTGAAAAATATTACAGGTGTAAGACAGTCTCAATGACAGATGGAAGGGAAAGACACCACAAAGCACATGCAGAAGAGAGTGACAGGAGCTCCCAGCTTCCAATTTCTAACATAAACCAACCCTGCTACAATTCATGCCATATTTACGACTTGCCCATACTAACACATATTGATGCCATACTTTTTAAAATGTATTTTTCTTCATGCCTTTAACTAAACAGTAGTAAAATTAGTAGTAATAGTAGAAAAATCTAGCCTATACCTAATACAATTAAATCAGCAAATAAGAATGATTTCTGAAGGATCGTGTGACAGTGAAAAGTGGAGTAATTGCTGCTGAAAGTTTAGCTTTGCATCACAACAATAAATTACATTTTAAAATATATTAAAACAGAAATAATCTTTTAAATTGTAATGATATTTAAAAATACTACTATTTTTTATTGCATTTTTAATTAAATAAATGCAGTCTTGTTGAGCTTAAGAGACTTAAATATTTTTAAAATCACACCAACCCCTAAAGGAACACTCCAATTTTTGAACACTCCACAATGATATTACGTAGAGCCTGAAAGTAGTCCCCAGCTAGGTAACTAGTTATGATATAGCTGGGGACTACTTTCAGGCGCTGCGTAATATCATTCCGCCTGCTGCACCCATGGTACGGCAGCAAAGTTCCTCGATTATTATGCCAGAATGAGAGTATAGTTCCTAGCCATATCGGCCAAGAAAATCGCAAATTTTCATTTTCCATCAGACTTAGTACACGATGTATCTACAGAAGAGTCAAGTTTTAAATATGAAAAATATCGAAACTCTTTGGTCATTTTTGAACGAGATGCTAACGGTCTAATCAGATTCAATGATCTATGTTAAGCTACGCTAAAAGTGCTACCGCCAGACCTGGAGATCGGCTGAATGGATTCGAAAACGGTAAAACTCAACTGTTTAACTCTTGGGGAGTTGGAAAATGAGCCCATTTTCAAAAAAAGTGGAGTGTTCCTTTAAGTCTAATTTATTGTACTTCTACTCACAAATAATAATAATACATACTGAATTGGCCTAAGCAGTCAATTATTTACAAGTGATAACTTGCAATTTTGTTAAATAAATCAGCAGTTTATCATTAATTTTTGTTGCCCAGCTTGGATTTGGATCACCATTTACTAGCGCAGGTTTAAATGAAATTGTTTACAAGAAGATTCTGTATCTGATTCTATAACTCTTTGTGTTTGTAAAAAAGGAAACAATGACACAGCAAGTACAAAAAAAATGCAATAATAATGCTTCTTCAAATATTATTTTTCTGTGTCTGGATGTATGGTATTATGACGAGATCTCTGTTGCTTTTGTATGGAGTGAGTCATGATGTACTCTAATGCACACGATTCATGTTGTGGACCTGAACTCGTATGGGATTTAGAGGCTGGGACATACTCAAACAGGAAGCATGCAATAAGGACAGATTGTTCATTCTTTAGAAAATACATTGCAAACACACTTATGAAGTCAATGACCCACCCCCCCGACACTTCCGACTCCCACAACTCTACCAACACATACATAAAGATCCAATTGACTAATTCCATCCTCTGAATGGAGAAACAAAGCGAAGGTTTGTTTCTAATAGGTGATATCAGATACGTTTTCAGCACTTGCTGATAAAAAGTTGCATGACATCATGCAGTAATTAGAGCAGCCCATGCTGGCTATGCTATGCCTCTTTCCATAGACCAACCTGTCTGATGGAGAGAAGGACAAATGCTCTTCATAAACCTCGCCTTCTAAACCCAGACTGCTCCAGCTACTGCTGTTTCCATTACTGCTGGGGGAGAGAAAAAGAAGAAACACTACAAAATCATGTCAAAGTAAATCTAGATAACCTGCTCGAAGCTTTTTTTTTTTTTACACAATATTTGATCTTGATGTTAATATATTTGTTATGAAAATGTTTAGAGGGTGATTTTTTTTTAATTTAGAAGAATCACATTTTCAACCAAACACCAGTTGTAGCCATTATAGTTTTAAAATATTTCATGCAAGATGTAAAAGCAAAGTGAAAATATAGTTAAATATAAGCAAGGCATGTTTTCTAGTGTGTTTTTAACTAAATTAATTTGTTTTTACAAAAACATTTTAATGCTTGAAAGCTTATGCAAACAAATAGCTTGATCAATTGAGTCAATTGACTGAAACTGATTCACAGTTGTCAACTCTAAATCATGAATGCAATGAAAACATCTGTATTAACGCTCTCATACTCATTAATAGTCATGATGAGACAAGAAAGAATAGAAATAACTGCCTAATCACACATATTTCTACAACCCGAATTCCGGAAATGTTGGGACGTTTTTAAAATTTGAATAAAATGAAAACTAAAAGACTTTCAAATCACATGAGCCAATATTTTATTCACAACAGAACATAGATAACATAACAAATGTTTAAACTGAGAAATTTTACAATTTTATGCACAAAATGAGCTCATTTCAAATTTGATGCCTGCTACAGGTCTCAAAATAGTTGGGACAGGGGCATGTTTACCATGGTGTAGCATCTCCTCTTCTTTTCAAAACAGTTTGGGTGGTGGAATTTGGTCCCATTCTTGCCTGATATAGGTTTCCAGCTTCTGAAGCGTTTGTGGTCGTCTTTGACTCATTTTTCGTTTAATGATGCGCCAAATGTTCTCTATAGGTGAAAGATCTGGACTGCAGGCAGGCCAATTCAGCACCTTGACTATTCTACTACGAAGCCATGCTGTTGTAATAGCTGCAGTATGTGGTTTTGCATTGTCCTGCTGAAATACACATAATCTGGAGGGGAGCATATGCTGCTCTAAATCCTTTATATACCTTTCAGCATTCATAGTGCCTTCCAAAACATGCAAGCTGCCCATACCATATGCACTTATGCACCCCCATACCATCAGAGATGCTGGCTTTTGAACTGAATGCTGATAACACGCTGGAAGGTCTCCCTCCTCTTTAGCCCAGAGGACACGGCGTCCATGATTTCCAACAAGAATGTCAAATTTGGACTCATCTGACCATAGAACACTTTTCCACTTTGAAACAGTCCATTTTAAATGAGCCTTGGCCCACAGGACACGACGGCGCTTCTGGACCATGTTCACATATGGCTTCCTTTTTGCATGATATAGCTTTAGTTGGCATCTGTAGATGGCACGGCGGATTGTGTTTACCGACAGTGGTTTCTGGAAGTATTCCTGGGCCCATTTAGTAATATCAATAACAGAATCATGCCGATGAGTGATGCAGTGTTGTTTGAGAGCCCGAAGACCATGGGCATCCAACAAAGGTCTTCGGCCTTGTCCCTTACGCACAGAGATTTCTCCAGTTTCTCTGAAACTTTTGATGATGTTATGCACTGTAGATGAGATTTGCAAAGCCTTTGCAATTTGACGTTGAGGAATGTTGTTTTTAAAGTATTCCACAATCTTTTTACGTACTCTTTCACAGATTGGAGAGCCTCTGCCCATTTTTATTTCTGAGAGACTCTGCCTCTCTAAGACATCCATTTTATGTTACAGATCTGATGTCAATTAACTTTAGGGCTGCAACAACTAATCGATAAAATCGATTATTATCGATAATGAAAATCATCGACAACGATTCTCATTATCGATTAGTCGGGTCTGCCCACAGTACACATACAACTTCAGCCGGTTGCGTCAAATTACAGCACTGAATAACGCATTTCTATGGACAAAATGCATCTAAAAATAGTGGAGGAAGCTGAATGAGATGCTGCGGGAGAAGTACGTGATCCAAGCTGCCCAAAACATGAGAATTCTTTATTTTAAGCTTAAGCTAATGCATTAGCGTAATGGCTAAGCGCTCTGTCAGGCGCTTTGACAGATGCGTGTGCGTCCTCAGCGCAAAAACTTTCAGTTTACGGTCATATCCTTATCTGTAAATGTCACAAATTCACGCAAGCATTTCCATTTTTGCGTAAAGGGCCGTCCTGACAGTCTGCGTTAAGTTTTAATTTTTACAGAATGAGCGTCGGGGCGTGCACTCACGTCAGACAGACGGAACACAGTAGAGAGGGACACAATTAATATTCAGCGCAAAAATATCCACTGTGCTGAAATATCTGTTGTTGAATGTTAAATTAAGGTTTAAAAGTCAACATGTAGTGCACGTATTTTATGAGTAGGAAGTAACTGTAAAAGGGATAACCGCGCGTAATTATCTGAATATAAATATCAGACGCTTCATAGCCGCCTTTTACATGATAAAGAAATGATAAGACGTGACTGTGATCAAAGTGAACATGTGTTCCTGCAGAACATTCCTCTTTCCTATTGGTTAACACTGAGTTTGTGTTTTTATTCGTCTTTATTATCTTTATTATTATTTTAACTTTTAAAGTAGAGATTTAAACTAGGCTATATTCACTAGCCTATATACAGTGCTTAACAAATTTATTAAAACAAATTTATGTAAGGTTTTAAACAAATTATGTAAGGTTTTTGCCACTGCTGCTCTAAACTAACAGTATTGGTGATTACCAAAATCATTTTTTTAGCTTTCTGTATTGGTTATTCCTTCAATATTCATAAGCTCTTTAGTAACAGTAGGCTATTCCTAATGCTATAATATAATCATTGCTGTTATCTAAGAAAGAAAAGCAGAAAAAAAAGTCAAGCGCTTTATAGTGTTTTTTTTTCTTCAGATACCCAATTACAGTCAAAAAGTACATAAACAATACCAGCAAGAATGCAAGCTGTTATGAAAGACATAGGAGGCCATTTTTGTTATTATGTGAATAAATTCTATTTAGTTGTTTGTTATTTTCCCAATAAATAACATTTTTATATTTAAACAATTTTTTGACAGATTCCTAAAATATTTGTGTTTTCTCTTTATTATGACAGGTGGTCTAATAAATTGTTAAGCACTGTATGTTTTCATAGCATTCAGTTGGCACGTTTGTTTGAAGGACATTGGGCAGATGGGTAATGATGTGGAAGTGTTTTTTGTTAATAAAATAAAAAAGAGAAAATTAGGCTTTTTTAAAAATCCGATTAATTGATTAATCGAAAAAATTATCGGCCAACTAACCAATTATCAAAATAATGGTTAGCTGCATCCCTAATTAACTTAATTAGTTGCTAGATGTTCTCCCAGCTGAATCTTTTCAAAATTTCTTGCTTTTTCAGCCCTTTGTTGCCCCCGTGCCAACTTTTTTGAGACCTGTAGCAGGCATCAAATTTGAAATGAGCTTATTTAGTGGATAAAAGTGTAAAATTTCTCCATTTACACATTTGTTATGTTATCTATGTTCTATTGTGAATAAAATATTGGCTCATGTGATTTTGAAAGTCTTTTAGTTTTCATTTTATTCAAATTTAAAAAAACGTCCCAACATTTCCAGAGTTCGGGTTGTAACACTGATTAATGTTAACTGATCAATAAAGCAGTTGAGGACATGAAAAAAACTGTCAACTTTCATCTATATTTGGATATACTGATGATTTATGGAGTACAGAGTGATACATTAATGATTGGTTACTCAGAAACACTGCCTCAAGCTGACAACCACACCTTTTATAAATATTTTGATAGATATTCATGGTATCATGGGTTGTTCAAAACAAAAATTGCTCATACATTCTAACTTTTAGTGTCTTGGGAGATATTAAATTGTTGATAGCAAATGCTTCCATTGAGACACTGCAGCCAAGAACACTACAAAACAATGCCTGTCTTTGAAAAACAAGACTGTGTGACTCAGCCGTCATGTTTTGAAGCCAAAGACAGTTACATTTTTCTGAGAATGAAAACAATATCCCTAAATGCTCATCTGGACAAGGCCCTAGGTGTTTTGAAAATGGTGAGAAAATCAGCATCTTTGGCTTCAAAGAAAGTGTAAAATGGTTTGTATATAAAAGGAAGAAAAAGAACAATAAACGTTCTTCAGCTATAATGAGTCACACAGTATGTTCTCCTACTCCAAAACCTAAACTGATAAAACACAGACTAAACATGTGAAAACAGTCAAAATACCTCCACTGAAAACCAAACACGCCTGCAAATGGTATAAAAAATGCACTAAAGGGCTACTATACAACTTACAGATCTGACACTGACAATATACTTCACAAATTCAGCCTGAGCTCTTCTATAGCACAAATCTGTCTACTCCGCATTGCACTGAAGGTCATTGTAAATCCATTCATTCCTCTGTTAATTCACCAAATTGTACTTTTCAGCCACATGCTTGTGAAAGGTGCACAAGAAAAGAAAGCAGAGTGAACTTGAGCGTGGTAGCTGACCAGCAATGCTTCATTTCAAGTTTAAATGAGCTGTGTATTGCTTGTAAGTGTGGTGGGACTTGCTCACCTGTCACTAAGATGGTGAAAGCTGCTGCTCTCATCTGGGTGGTCTTCTTCAAAACTCAGATTGGACCAACTACCGAGACTGTCATCACCAACGCTCAAACTGAGCTGCTGACTCACCGTTG
>JAFVLL020021940.1:67503-81773 GCA_021397915.2 Tor tambroides
GCATTTATGAGTGTTATACCTAATGAACTGCCTACTCAGTCAATCATTTTGGGCATCATATCTAGTGAGCTGCCCACCTAGACAGCATGGGTGTCGATGTAGTCACCAGTTTTGGGAATCATGCCTAGTAAGCTGCCTCTCCTAGACAATTTTGGACATCATATTGAGCTGCCTACCTAGACAGTGTTTTTTGGGCATCATGCCAAGTGAGCTGTTTACCTAGGCAACAGGTTTACACACCATGTCTAGTGAGCTGCTACATTTGTGGTAATCATGCCTAGTGAGCATTTTTGGATGTCATACCTATTGAGCCACCCAGGTAGAGAAAAAAACAAAAACAAAACAAATGAGCTGTCTGCCTAAGGTATCACAAGCACATTCCAAACATCCTGTCAAAGAAGGCAGCTCACTAGCTTTTGAGAAACCGGCGAAAAGTTCAGTAATGCTGCTAAAACAGATGTTTTTGTTCCTACACAATCTATACCGTATTGAACAACTCACACTGAATTCAACATTTTAAATTCAAATTCAGATTTTCCAAATAACGCCCACTTTTTAGATCAGCATCCATGATATTCCTGAAGAGAATCAATGAGTCACCGAGTGTTTATCTGAACTTATAAACACACTGAAATTCATCTTGTTATTGCCAAGCTGAAGCGATGCTGAAAAGAACAGAGCTTCGTAAACAAATGTGCCTTTTGATGTTCAAGCATTTACAAATCCAGGCAGAAAAACCTGTTTTAAAACAGTTATTTTAGACAGCTGCAGAGAAAACGTGAGTTTGCGAAAGAGAATCGATGAATGTCAACAGAGTTCATGTGCTTGGCTTTCCCCCATTCATCCAGCCTCCAGCGCTGAAAGCTTGTAATGCTCCACCATTATATCAGCTTTTTTCAGAGCCACAATTATTACTCTGGTTGCAAACAGCACCACGCTGGAGTTTGTGTGACTTCTGCGCAACTCGTGTCAGCTCGCACTGTTTTGGCAACGAGCATTCCTGTGGACGACGATCGGGTCACCTGCATTCCCCTTCTGAAATTAGGGCAAGGCCAAACAAGCTCGAGCACACTCCGTAACCTTATGAACTTGGCTGCCCTCGCGGGGACCGCTATCCCGCAGCACGCCACGTTCGCTCAAGAGTCATTAATATACCGTGAGAACCCTAGTTTTACCGTGGGTTTCTCGTGCCTTCAGCTATTTTCCACAGAATGCAGGCGCTGCGGCAGGAAGGTTTGGGTGGTATTTATACCCTTTTGTTTTGCCATGTGAGCTGTTCTTGCCCAAGCCAGAAGGTAGTTGAATAAGCCGAACCCAGCACTCCATCAGAATATGACAGACGGCCAAAACCAGGCAGTGTTGAGAGCAAAGCAGCCGAAACCACTGGCAGGCACTTTCCTCAGTGCTGAGCAGGCCCCGGGAGCGTATTATTAGCTCTCCTGTAAGCGTGGTACTGTACACACAGGATGAGCGAGAGCACCACGCCAGAATCCTTCCCATGTTTCGCAGACTGTGGAGTCACCGTGAGGATGTTTTTTTCTGGCTGCAGACTCCATGTGGCTACGCTAAAGTGTCTCAGGCCGACAGCTTTCTTTGCATAAACTTCACAATATTTCAGCACTTAAGAAGAGGCAGGAAGTTCAATTTGAAATATTAGCGTCACCGCAGAGCCTCGCTCATGGGATTTTGTATCCCATGGAACTTTTCGTTGTCCTTTTAGCCTGTGGGATCACACATTCATAGCTCTTACGGTGCTTAATAACACAGAAACAGCGCTGCGGTCATTGCTCATATTAATCTGCGATCAGTGTCAGAGCCGCACGCATACGCACAGAATTAAGAAGAAGTCACCACGTTCCAGACTTCAGAAAAGGGACATGAAAGAGTGTGGTGTTGTCCTTTCCCTTCTCCGCCACATCCTGTGTGGTAAGTCATCCCAGAACACAAAGAACACTCGCCTCTTCCTCTTTTCTCCTTCCTCGCTCTCTCTTTCATACACCATAACAGAAGAGGTCTTGAAAAGGGCACTTTAGCTCTGCTCTATGTCTGTTTCGGTCTTCGCATTTTATAGCCGGTCTAACGAAGATTACTGCGAAACAACCAACTTGGTGACAGATAAGTTGGCACGCCCACATGAGCCTTCGATGCACACTGCACGCAAACTTGGCAAGAGCTCCAAAACACATGGCATGCTGGATTTTAATTGGCTGGCATTGTGCAGGATACACTGGTTCAGTCTGTCAGGGAAATCGAAATCATGTTTACAAGTCCCTGTGCGACTATAGTAAGGAACATCGAGTCTTAAAAAAGTACTCAAAACAGTTTCGCTTGGAGATTGGTCCCCTTACATGTCGGTCAGACAGCCACTTCCTCTCTAAGTAGGCGGTTCCTGGCCATGCTAAAGTGCAAAGTGGACTAGACTTTATGTTGGTAATAAAAAAAAATGTGGCTATGCGAAGACAAGGGGGAATGTGGTTTTGACCAAGCACTGATTTGAAAACATCACTTGCGAAATAAATGTGCCAAAATATTCAGGCTTAATACATATATTCAGTTTCACTTTATGAGTAGTTTCATTGGTTGGAATACAATGCAGATTATTAGAGCATGTGTCAATGGTTTGACAGACAAAGAGTGGTGTTATGCCAGAAGAATCACTCTAGTCTAAGCTCAGTCTAGGGATTATAATGTCTAATTGCTTCTAGTATTTCTAAGAACTGTTATGAATCTTGTGCCAGCATGTACTGTGATCAGGTTAACCATTCTGAAGCGGGGAAATGGCCAGCATAACCTCCTATTTTGATATGTGATCTATTGTTATGGTTAGAAGGCAGCTTATAAAAATACTTGGCTTTAATACAGTAGAGGTTTCAAAGATCTGGATGGGGTCATAGTCTACATTATACTTTTCAGTGAACATTGGGACAAAACCCAACTTTTTATCAATTTGGAAAAATAAATGGCCCATAAAACAAACAGCTGGAAAGAGAATGTTGTTTCGATAGCCTGTTCCATAATGCATCTTGATCGTATCCGATACCACACATATTTGCTTGGTTCCAAAACCTAGTGAACTGGCAACAGAGGCAGCATTGTAAGGCATCATTGGCACGCTTCAGTGCTAAAGCCCAAAGTAAACTTTCCTTGTTCGGAGACAGTCCATGTGACGTAGTTTTCAACATCAACACAGTCCGCAGCCTGATTTTTGTATCCATAAAGACAAACTGGATACTACTATAAACAATATTTGTGTGGTGCACACAGATTCCCAAATGGGTCACTTGTGAGGTTTCAAGATGCTGACTAGGAAGGCAGCTGCCTATGTAGGCAGCAGACAGCGAGGCAGCACAATAGGTTTTGGTACAGTGCTAATATAATTCAGGTGGTGCTTGCTGTATCACTATGGAGCGATGATTTTAAGATGAACAGTGTGGAATAGGGCAGCGGTAGACCATTACAGCTAAACCGTCAGTTAGAGGCTGCCCAGTCTCTCATTATCCCAAGATAAATTGCAACTGGCTCCTTAGTGAGCGCACAGCCGCATCCACGACTCCGCTCAAGACCGAAACATGCAGCATGTCACCAGATTAGCACTGCCTCCCTGCCTCTTCCTGCACTCCCCACAAACAGCTTCCTGCTTGTTTTTCCGTTAGTTAAGGCCTAATTCGAGTAGCCACAGTGCTGCCCATTTTAACCCGCTGACAGTTTTTCCCAGCCTGCCTCTCTAGAGCTTTCCAGTTGGCAAAGAGCTCCTGCCCTACTGACCAAGGTATTACCACTCTGAAGATGGTACAACTTGCGGCTGCCGCATAATGTGTTACTGGTTATTTACTCGAATTGTTGGAGACATGATTCATACAAGGTGATTAAGAACACCCCGTTCATTAGAAAATCCCCCAAAACTAATCCGTACCGTTACCATGTCAATATGGAGGTACTTGTCCTTTGGTATCATGCCTGGGATGGCTACAGGAAAGCTGATGTCATGGAAGGGCATAGACGATTGTTTTTCATGTTATGACATGTCTGAGTCAGGAATGACTTCGTCAGGAGACAGGAAGCAGCAAGATCAAAGCATTGATATTATGATATGTCAGGCTGATGTAAGTCCGGTGTGTACGGCAACTCTAGGTCTCACCCACGTGTGATTAATGTGTTTTCAGGCACTTGAATAAAAACATGTTCAACCATGGGAAACACTGAGTCCTCTCCACAGCAGCAAGGGGTCACTTTCTCATGCAAAGCCCCAGTAAACACTGATATTTTGAAATGACTCAGCTGCTCCTCAAGTGAATGAGGGGTCTTGAAGACCTCTTGAAGCTAACACTCTCCCACCGTGGGATGATTCCATGGTAAACAGGGCCAACCTCACTCGCTCAGGGCTGTGGGAGAGCCCTGTACCACCCACCCGAGAGTTCAGTTTCAGCCCACAAACACAACAGAAACCACTGCCATGTGCGTCGTCGTGTTGTCTGAGACGTCCTGGTTACGGCCACTCGATACTCCTTGCTGTGAGGTAAAACAATGGCTTGTGGTCACGAATGGAAATGAACTGCTAATAGATATTATTAGGAGAAATTGGCACAGGGTGTTAGCTTACAGCCATCCTGCCGAGTCACCGACTCCCGCCCGCTCCTTTCGCGAAAGGTGCTGGGTGACGACCATATTGTGATGGTCAAATGTCATCTGGTTCATGTTCTGAAAGGCCGAAACAAATAGGGTGGTTGTTGGAATCTCTTCAAGACGTTGCCATCTATCTTTCCCGCCAACCTTTAACTAAGGACGCCACTGCACTGGCGTGACCTTGTTGAACTGTGGCAGCTATTGTATTCATGTTGAAATGAAATGCAGTGTGCCATGAGAAATAGCTTTTATGAGTGTTTATACCCTTTATGAACAGAGGAAATGAATCTGAAAGACTTTCTACACCCAGCTGTCATCAGAACTTTGGCGATAAATCACGGCAGCTTGACCGTCGCATTGGACTGCATGCTAATTATTGCGAGTCAGCGCCTAGCCAAATGCGATTTGTCATAATCCATTAAGAAAACATACATCTGGTGCTGCTAGTGATGCAAACTGAATGAGTTCCAGCCCTATGTGGTTAAGCAAAGTTTTATTTTCAACAAAACATTCATTAAGTCTCCTTTATTGAGGAGACAAAATAGAAAGCAGTGAGGATGAGGTAGGTGGAGATTATTTACCATATGTCATGAATTTCAGAGCCGTTTCTTCTCCACAATGGATTCACCCAGTAACGCAGTCGTTGTGTTAGGGTTGGGAAGGAAGTGATATCATTGCCTGAATCATGGCAGACCCAAAGGGGGGATTCCAGTCTAAGACTAAGCCTGTCTGATGTCAGACCACACCAGTTGGGACGTGAGGCCAGCCTAATAAAGTCAATGGGTCTCTGCTTGTGTTGGCTGAGGGCTGCTGAGAGCCACCTTGTGTAATGGTGCGAGGGCTGGGTGTGGATGACGGCACAAAGGGCTTTCATCAGTGCGTTAATGGGCGATTCATTCAATCTACTCTATTGTAAGACTCGCTGCCATTTGGAATTCTTTCGACAGCATGTCATTACAAAGCCTGAAATTACTGTGAACCTCGTCGCCATTTAACAAACACCAAATCTGTTGTTCCAGCTCTGGATGATAGCACATTTTTCAGCTTTAGTTACAGTAAGGAGTGGCTGTAAGGGGTGAAATACAATACTTGACAACTTAAAGGGATATTATGATACTTTTTTTTTTTTTATTCCTCTAGAGGCCAGCTGATAATGTTTAGTAAAGAGTTGTTACTGACCTTTTTCCTCCTTCTCACTGACCCTAAAAATGAAATGGGTCCATTTTTTGCTGCTACTATGCAAACTCCCTCTTCACATGCAGACTGAAATGCAACTCCACTTTACTTGCAAGCTGCAGCCCGTGGGTTTGAAAAGCTGATCTGTACCATAATTAGCTGCTTAAACTGATAAGATCTAGGTCTGACAGATTTTTTGAACACATTTTTGCATTCCACTGCGCAGCTTGTCAATGTGCTAGATGGACTTGTTTGACCTTCATACTTTCTGTACATTTCAGGACTTTTTCTGCATCCCAAGCATGACAGTTTTTATGTCTATGTCATGTGTGAGTGATTAAGCACTTCAGCTCCACGAGGTACCCAGCTAATAGCAAATGTTCTCAGAATTCTGGCAAGGTTCTCTCAAAATTATGAATATTTTGAACAGAACATTCTACAAATTTATCTGCTCTTTAATAATGTTCTCAAACAATTTATACATCTATTCACGCACTGTTTTGGAACGTTTTTTCGAAACCATTTTAGTTAGACAACCGGCTAACATTTTTAAAAAAAATGTAATTACTTTTGAATGTTCTCTGAACTTTCTCAATATTACTATAATGTTTGCAAAATGATAAAATGGAATGTTTCCTTAACGGTAATGCATAACCAAGATGCAATTTTTAAAAACCATTTTAAAAGCTGGACATTTTGAACTTTATTCCCGATTACATCCACATTTAGCCTTAATGTCTTATTAAATCTTGAGGAAGGTTCTCACAACAGGACAAAGCAATATTATGTTTACTCGTTAATAATATATATAATATTATACATTATAATTAGTTGTGATCAACAGTTATTAGAAATGACTGGAAGACTTTGCTACTACCAGTGTGCTATAGGAGAGTACTATACTGGGAACATGTGAAGCACTGACATTTCAGCAGAAATGCGTAGGAAGTTGACGTTGATGAGAGTGTCTGACATCTGAAGCTTGCGGAAATATGGGATGAGATGTCTTTGCAGTTTAGTTCAAATAATTGCTCTTTTTATAGAGGAGGTTATTGGATAAAGTTATGTTTCCATGGCACAACAACATCTTTTATTTGAAGTATTTGAGATGAAAGATGTTGGAGAGTAGAGAGTAAATAAGCAGACATCACAATTCAAATGAAAAAGCTTTATTACCCACAGCTTTTTACAGTGTACAGGTGTAGTGCATTAAGCTTTAATGTGTAAACTACTCAGCAACTTCACTGGGGGGACAAGTAGTGTTTTCACCATTGCAACTTATACTTACATAAATTATTAAATATCTTATTTGGAAATATTATACAAATGGGCAGGAAGAAAATAGAAAAGTCAGTGTGTATGATTTGCCCACTACACTATGAGACAGGATGGAGGAACACTGCGCAAGTAACAAAATATTTATCTGTTTAGTATGGCGTGTATTCTGCATTATACATGTAGCTTTACTTTTAACACAAAATAGCAATAGATCATTTGTGAAAGATAGGAATGTACACAAAAATAAGGGGAATAAGAACACAAGGGCAGAACATCTACAGCATTAATGTTTACAATACCTGCAAGAGCACAGATGCAAATACAATCCCACTGAAAATGAGGCAGCGCTGATGGTCACAGCGTGCTTGTGCCAACTCCTTCTCAAATCTACTCAAGCGTCAATGTTCATATACAGGATGTAGCTTTCTTCGCTTCTCCCACTTTATAGTTTAAGTGATACTGCTATCATATGAAAATGTCCAACACAGTGTATGGCAGGCTTTAAAACATTTCAAAAGAATGTAAACAAATACTGTGTGGATGCAGATCCAAACATATTTGGCAGCGCTGATGTTACGCAACAGTATGAATACAGAAATGTGTTTCTTTTTTTTTTTTCATAGTAGCAGGTAGTGTGAGCATATATGGCATCGGCTGGATTTAAACCATGCACAAGATCATGAATCAGCAGTGAAGAGTACATCCATGCACAAGTAAGAGAAGTACATGAAGCATGGCTGAAAGCGCGTCATGCGTGTTACAAGAAAGAAAGCACAAGATACAACAATCTTTACAACTCTGAGTCACAATGTAACAGTTCTGAGTAAGACAAATCTCAGAAGGTTCATAAATAAAACACTTAAAGGAACAGGTCACCCAAACTTGTCGTTATTTACTCGCTCTCATTGCTGTTCCAAACATATATGCAGTTTTTCCTTCAGTGATTCTTCAATTTTTGAAGAATCTCAATGCATCGCTACACTGTATAACATTAGTTCATACTCAAATAATATTTTATATATTTTATAATAATAATAAAAAAAAAATTATATATATATATATATATATATATATATATATTTTATACACAGAAGCCCATTTCCGCCACTGAATAAAAAAGGTAATTGCGACTTTTTACCTTTTTTCTTGCACTTGTGAGTTTTCATCTCACAATTCTGCCTTTTTTTCTCAGAATTGTGAGATATAAACTCACGATTGCGAGTATAAAGTCAGAATTGTGAAATATAAACTTATATATAAACTTTTTTCCTCAGAATTGCTAGTTTATATCTTGCAATTCTGACTTTACAACAAATAATTGTGAGTTATTAAGTCAGAATTGTGAGATGTAAACTTGCAATTCAGAGAATATATCCGTTTTCCCCCTCAGAATTGAATAACTCGCAATCGCAAGTTTATATCTCATAATTCTGAGAAAAAAAACGTCAGAATTGCGAGATATAAACTCAGAATTGCGTGTTTTTACATCTCGCAATTCTGACTTTATTTCTCACAAATGCGAGTTTGCATCTCACAATTCTGACTTTATTTCTCACAGTTGCAAGTTTATATCACAATTCTGACTTTATAATTCACAATTGTGAGTTTATATCTCAATTCCGAGAAAAAAAGTCAGAATTGTGAGATGTAAACTCGAAATTTCGAGAAGAAAGAATTGTGAGAGAAAAACTCGCAATAACCTTTTTTATTTTTTATTCGTTGGCCGAAATGGGCTTCCATATATAAGATTTCTGAAGCCATATAATATATTTAGTTTATCTTTATCATCTACTCGGCCAAAACTCATTTCATTCATTCAAAAATTATACAAAAATGTCATGCTCTTGGGTGTGTAATAACCGAATATTATGCACAATATTTGAAATCATGGACGGCTAGGTAATTTAAATTTTGATAAAAAAAAACTATTGCAATAAAACTTTAATATTGTGAATACTGCACAGAACTTGTATGAACTACTTTAAGTGTTGTTTTTTTTTGTTGTTGTCCTTTTAGAGCTTGAAAGGAGTGTTCCAAAATATAAAGCAACATACAGATTCACAATGTCATGACAGCGAGTAAAAAAAAAAAAGAAAAAAAGACTTCCTTTAAGCACAAAAAACTGCAGTGAGAAACTACTTTTCATACAGGGCACTCGTTCCTTAGGGCTTGATAAGTTAGATGTGCCAAACAGATACTAGCTGTCAGCGATCTATCATTTATGCTTAGCTATAATAAAAGTGTTTTTTGAAGTCTAAACAAAGATATAGGGAACGGCCTGTCTGACCATTCCTTAGTAAAGTGCAATATTCAGAGTAGTGCACACTAAAGGGCAGGCAGTGAGTAAGAGGTTTATATGGAAGAGACTGTTGAGACGCTGACTAGTTCAGATATACTCACTGCAGATGTGTCCTCATTTAGTAATGCACTACCAGTGCGTCACAGTAACCTCCAATGAGTGGACAACGCCAGGAGGAAATTAGAAAAAAAGTCCCCTGTAGGTAACGTTCAATTCCTCTTTTGGCAAAGGGGTTTGCCTGTTTAGCAGATTTTTAAGCTAAGTTTAATAGAATGTTTTTATTTTTCCTGTAAATTGGCAACCCTTCACTTTTTCTTTATGGGTGTTAGATCATGTGGAGTCTGTTGTAAACAATTCATTTCAATTTTAAAAGCATATTTACAGATATACCAATTCATTTTAAACCATTTTGAATAGCTAATCACACTGAAATAACTAGTAAACTGTATGACTCACAAGAGGGGAATGTAAAAGTTATTCATTGTTGATGGATTCTTTCAACAGTAACTATATCTCTGTCTAATTACCAGTCAATGATATTTTTAAACCGTCACGCCTGGTATCCAAGTGTTGTTGCCAAAAATGTGCTGAAACAGGGTTGTTTGTTATAATTACCAAGTGATTCGAGTCATGGAATACCTTACGTTGACCTGGAGCGCTGGTGGATCGCATGGCTGGTCCCTTCGACAAGTGCAAACATCACCGCAAAGGAGAGGTATGGAGATGACATAAGCTTTCCTGCTGCCATGGGGATTCCCTAACAAGAAACCAACTCATAAAACCCATCCGTCTTTTGTTGTGGCAGGGTGTGAAAGCAAAACAGGGGTAGGCATCAGTGATGGCGCGCCAAAAGCGTGATATGCAGTCTAATCTTAAAGAAAACAAAGTGACGATAAAAAGAGAGGTGAAAGCAAGCAAAAGGTACTCTTGGTCACGGCATGCAATACACACACTTGAATGAACGGCTCTTAGATTACTTCAGTTGTTTCTAGGGTGCCCCCTGGGTGGCCACGGGTGCACAAGCAATACACAACACATAAACACATTCCACTGGCTGTGCCTCTAGGTTTGGCAGATACATTGCAGATCACTGTAAAGTGACAGGAAACTTCATCGTTTAATGGCTGACAGGGGTGTCAGTGTGATGCTGATTTACGCTTGCTCCAGAAGCCACTGGAAGAGGCTCTTGTGGCCGTTCCTTGCGTCCCCGACCTCTTCCTCAGTGCGACGTTCTTCAAAATATCTCAGGAGAGCCTGCAGGAGGTCGCCGACCCTGAACTCTCTCTCCCTCAGCCTCTGTACCACGGCCGGCAGCTGGAGCCAGAGAAAAACACACATAAAATGAAACTAGAGGATCTCAAGCATCCTGATAGATACTGCTTGTTGGGAGACATAGCTAAAACATGATCTAAAAAGTAATTAACATAATACCTTTTAAAGATACTTCATTTTTACCTAGATATTTATGTATTTGCTCTGAAATGGCAGGGGATTTAAAGATATGTATTACTAAACATGTTGCAAATTTTAAGATGAAAAAGTTGAAAAGTTCAAATAGTCAAATTTTAAATTTGCATCAGCACTCAAAAACGTTCACCTAAGTTACCGTGTGGGATTTTACATATATAAAGTTGAAATTAGTCTAACAGTTGAGGTCTAACAACAGACCACAGAATAAACACTAGCGCTGGAGGAAAATACAAAGAACAGATATAGTTTTCGTTTACCGCCTGAATCCTCTTTGGCCTCAGCTTCCTTCTCTTCAGTGCCATCACTGTAAGGTGAAAAACATTACAGGTGTAAGATAGTCTCACTGACAGATGGAAGGGAAAGACACCACAAACCACATGCAGAAAAGTGTGACAGGAGCTCCCAGCTTCCCATTTCTAACATAAACCAGCTCCGCTACAATTCATGCCATATTTATGACTTGCCAATACTAACACATATTGATGCCATACTTTTTTTCATGTATTTTTCTTGATGCCTTTAACTAAACAACTGAGTTGGGGTGTGGCATTATGGCTAAAAAATCCTCTTAATATTTATTCAATCAGAGGAACAACCTTTTCTACCAATCAAACTATTGCTTAATTTAATATTGGCAGATTAATCAGCAGTATATCATAAATATTTGCTGTCCAGCTCTGATTTGGATAGGCATTTAGCAGTACAATTAGTAGCAATAGTAGTAAAATCTAGCATATAGTACAAGTCAATCAGCATATAAGAATGGCTTCTGAAGGATCATGTGACAGTGAAAAATGGAGTAATTGCTGCTGAGAGTTTAACTTTGCATCACAGCAATAAATTACATTTTAAAATATATTTAAACGGAAATCATCTCTTTTAAATTGGAATAATATTTGACAATATTACTATTTTTATTGCATTTTTAATCAAATAAATGCAGTCTTGGTGAGCATAAGAGACTTCTTTCAAAAATATTTTTAAAATCTTACCAACCCCAACCCTAGTCTATTTTATTGTACTTCTACTAAGTATTTAGAAAATGTAACAGCCAAGCAAAAGGCACAAAAAACACATATTTACAGTGTAGCTTAATTTTATATCACCAGAAAAATCACTGCAAATACGAATATTGTGAATATTAAATTTATCACCTAAGCCTTAATTAAAAAAATAATCCATACTGAATTGGCCTAAACGGTCACTAAACTGATAACTTGCAATATTGTTCGATAAATCAGCAGTATATCATTAATATTTGTTAACCAGCTCTGATTTGGGTGGCTATTTTATAGCACAGGTTTAAATGAAATTGTTTACAATCATGATTCTATATCTGCTTCTGTTTGTAAAAAAGGAAACGTTGACAGCAAATGCAAAAGATGCAATTATAATACTTCTTCAAATATTATTTTTCTATATATTATCTGATGTAAGATATTATAATAAAGAGATCTCTGTTGCTTTTGTATGGAGTGAGTCATGATGTACTCTAATACACGATTCATGTTGTGGACCTGAACTCGTATGGGATTTAGAGGCTGGGACATCCTTTTTCACTCAAACAGGAAGCATGCAATAAGGACAGATTGTTCATTCTTCATCACAACACACTTGTGAAGTCAATGACCCAACCCCCTCAACACTTCCGACTCCCACAACACTACCGAAACGTACACAAAGATCCAATTGACTAATTCCATCTTCTGAATGGAGAGACAAAGGGAAGGTTTGTTTCTAATAGGTGATATCAGATACGTTTTCAGCACTTGCTGATAGAAAGTTGCATGACATCATGCAGTAATTAGAGCAGCCCACGCTGGCTATACTGTGCCTCTTTCCATAGACCAACCTGTCTGATGGAGAGAAGGACAAATGCTCTTCATAAACCTCGCCTTCTAAACCCAGACTGCTCCAGCTACTGCTGTTTCCATTACTGCTGGGGGAGAGAAGAAAGAAGAAACACTACAAAATCATTTCAAAATAAATCTAGATAACCTGCTAGAAGCTTTTTTTAACACAATATTTGATTTGATCTTGATATTAATATATTTGCTCTAAAAATGTTTAAAGGGTAATTTTATTTTAAAATTCAGAAGAATCAATTTTAACCAAACACCAGGTATAGATATTATAGTTTTAAAATATTTCATGCAAGATGTACAAATAAAGTAAAAATGTAGTTAAATATGATCAAGGCATGTTTTCTACAGTGTTTTTCACTAAAAGAACTTGTTTTTTTTTTACAAAAATAATACTTGAAAGCTTATGCAAACAAATAACTTGATCAAAGTTGATTCACAGTTGTCAAATCTAAATCATAAATGCAATGAAAACATCTCTATTAACACTCTCATACTCATTAACAGTCATAAGACAAGAAAGGATAGAAATAATCACACATTTCAAACACTGATTAATATTAGTATCACTAGCTATTGAATATATATTTAATATATTACCCATCTCTAAAAGTGTACCATATTGTTTAAAAGTTAATTGATCAATAAAGCAGTTTTTGATACATGTTCATGTTATATTGGGTTGTTCAAAACAAAATTTGCTCATTCATTCTAACTTTTAGTGTCATGGGAGATATTAAATTGTTGATAGAAAATGCTTCCATTGAGACACTGCAGCCAAAAAACTACAAAACAATGCCTGCTTTGGAAAGACAAGACTGTGTGACTCAGCCATCATGTTTTTAAGCCAAAGACGGTTACATTTTTCTGAGAATGAAAACAATATCCCTAAATGCTCATCTGGACAAGGCCCTAGGTGTTCCTCTGCAATTTTGGAAAATGGTGAGAAAATCAGCATCTCTGGCTTCAAAGAAAGTGTAAAATGGTTTGTGTATAAAAGAAGGAAAAATAAAAATAAACATTCTTTAGCTATAATGAGTCATACAGTAGGTTCTCCTAGTCCAAAACCTAAACTGATAAAACTCAGACTAAACATGTGAATACAGTCAAAATACCTCCGCTGAAAACCAAACACACCTGCAAATGGTATGAAAAATGCACTGAAGGGCTACTATACAACTTACAGATCTGACACTGACAATATACTTCACAAATTCAGCCTGAGCTCTTCTAACCCAAATCTGTCCTCTCCATATTGTACTGAGCATTTGCAATGCTAAGGTCATTCTAAATCCATTCATTCCTCTGTTAAGACACCAAATTGTACTTTTCAGCCACATGCTTGTGAAAGGTGCACAAGAAAAGAAAGCAGAGTGAACTTGAGTGTGGTAGTCGATCAGCAATGCTTCATTTCAGGTTTAAATGAACTGTGTATTGCTTGTAAGTGTGGTAGGACTTGTTCACCTGTCACTTAGATGGTGAAAGCTGCTGCTCTCATCTGGGTGGTCTTCTTCAAAACTCAGATTGGACCAACTACCGAGACTGTCATCACCAACGCTCAA
>JAFVLL020021942.1:0-71132 GCA_021397915.2 Tor tambroides
CATGAATGGGTGTCCCTTATTTTGCCTCGCTGAAGGTGGCAACCCTAGCTGTGAGTAACAGAAGTCTGGTGCATTCAATGGATACTGTTATTTAACAACATAATGATGATTGTTCATTTAAGGACATGTCTTTCAGAAAAAGCTTTCAGTAAACAAATACTCCATAAACTGTTTTGGGAGTTAGAATTACATGATCTAGGACCTTTATATAGTGCCTCATAGCCTCGTTTTCAGTCATGTTAAATTCGATAAGGCATCTAACCTGATCAAGATCTATGAAGCTGGTATTTTGGTGTATTTAGGCTGTCTTCAAAACATATCACAGAAGATATATAGAACACTTCCATGATACTTTTATGGTGCTTTTGCATCTTTACAGCTTCAGTTCTAAATTAATTGAAACTGCATGGAAAACAGCTAGTATACAGTCTTCTTGAGTTTTTCTAGTTGCATATTTTATTCTGAAATACATCACATTAGAACTAAAAGTGAACTTGCTGAACTTGAACTTGCTGCTGAAAATGATCACTATCAATGTTTGCTAAAACCTTTTGTATTTACCTTTACCTTTGTTTGTTAGCGTGTGTGTGAGCACATGCTAAAGCGACCAGCTACAAAGTCTGTTTGTTTCGACACTTGAGAGAATGCGCTCAGTTTCAAATGCTGTCATTACACGGCCTCAAACAAAGTTCTCCTCTTGTACTGTAGTTAATAATAGACTAAATAACCAGAGGCTAACATGGCTTTTTTCAGTATCAGCGCCTGTTCTCTCTCAGTCTCTCTTCCTTCAGATAGCTCCTCCACACTGGGCTCAGAGAAGGTCTATGTTACATAAATATTACAATTTTTCCAAACAACCTAACATTATATTCATTCATTTGATGGTATGACTCAAAGACTGCATCATCATCCTGGCTTTAATCTTGGCCACCGTTTGCAAGTATGGCCTTGATCTTCAACAGACCACGCCTGATGAAAGTCAGGGTTGCCATCCCTTTTGACCATGACTTTTCTGACTTAATACTTTTCTAGGACTTAAATAACACACACAAAAAAAGAAAATTCACAAAATAAAATACACTGCAGTTTTTAAAAATGTATCCACTGATAATGAAGTTCTAATTTTGCTAAAAATGTTTTAGAAAAAAAGGTTTCCTCTGAGCTTACAACTTGAGTCCTTTATCACCCATTAATGATATTCACCTACAGTATATCAACGCATGACATTACTGTAACTTTTTTGCTCATGTCTTAAATAAATTGTATTATTTTTCATCTTTAATAATTAATATTTAAATGATTTATTATATAAATTATTATATTATAAAAAAATCAACAATTATAAATACTAAAATGTATTAAAAATCATTTTTAAAAACAAAATTACTAGAAAATCTTATAAGTTGATAATTTAGTAAATGCATAAATGCTTTATAGCATTTATAACATAAGCATATGGTACAGTTAACATTCACAGTTACTATTTTTGACCAATAGCCTACCAGTTTGCTTCCACCTTAATTTTAATTTTTTTTATTTTCCCAACTAGGAAAAAAAAGTTGTAAGACCTAAGATTTCCCTTTTAATTACAACCGTAATAAGTGTACTTATCATGACTAGAAATGCAGCAATATCATATAGGTCCTTAGCGCCCCAATGCATCACTGGAACCCGGGACGATGCTCCCAGGTGTCTCCCTCTGCTCTGACAACAGCCCTGAAGCTGAGCATAACCAGAATAATGCACGACTAAAGAAATCCCCAAGATTCAAGATTTACTTTTAGGCCTGGAATCAGGCATTTGCAGGTTTTGGGAACACAGGCAGGCAGGCACAGGCAGTGGGAATGCAGTGTACGGTGGCACACTCTACTTCCTGTAGGCTACTGTGGTAAAGATGCATTCAATGAGTGCTACAGTATCCTATGGATATAAGCTACGCAGCATTTTCATGTTTAAATGTAACGATTAGTTCAGGAAACTGTAAGCTACGTCATCAGTGCAGGTATAAGGCATTCCGGTGAAAACATTCCAACATTCCAGCTGACTCTAGAACGCTGGGAGGATGATGAGGAGGAGGAGGAGGATGAGCCATTGCCCTTGGTTAGGCTTGACATATAACCTTCCTGGGCAATGACGTCACTCCAGCCTTCTCGTTTTTAACCCAAAATCGATTTATTATGCACGTCTTAGACAAAAAACGGAGGACTCACTCCGCGTATCCCGTTCGCCAGGGCAGCCTGCTGTCTCTCTTGAGCGCGATGACCGGTCTGGTCGCGTGCTCGGTGGAGTACTGCAGCAGCTCCTGTGTCAGCTCCAGAAACTCGGGTCTGTTGTAGGGGAAGCGCGGCGGCAGTCCGTCAGTGCCGCCGTTCTGCGCGGATCCGTGCTGCTGTTGATGGTGGTGGTGGTGGTGGCCGTGCGGGATCATTCCGCCCACCAGCGAGGACATGGCATTTTTAACTTTGCTTATCATCGCAGTAAAATATGTGACATCAGCGGCGCGCGAGGAACGGTAATCTTAACGATGCTTCCCTATACGAGTCCAGCAGCAAAAACAAAACGCACAAACGCGTACAGTGGTTCAGTCGCGATGCAGGAAGCGATTGACCCCATGTGACGATTTGACAGAGAATGTTTTCCTCATCGAAAAAATCCTCTCCCTGCAGAGTGTGTATCATCACCCGAAAGGCTTATATCCGCCTATAGCACGGAAGATGGGAGTGCAGTGCTGTATACTATAGCACTCTCAGCCGACCAGCCAGTGAATGTACACAGCGACCACTCAATTATACCATGACTTTCATGGGGGGCGACTATTTTACAATAAAAAAGTATTTTCAATTAATTTTATAATAATAGTAATAATAATAATAATAATAATAGTTAATCTACCAATCGTCATTAGCGCAATATAAATGAATAATAATTTGAAACATTAATAAAACGCATTTTTTCATTAATAAAATAAAATTTCATTAATAAAAAGCATGCAAAAATATTTTTGTTTTCGTAATATATATAATAAAATATAATAACAAAAATGTTTTAGGCTACATGTTTTCATTAATATTTACATTATTAATATTCTGAAGTCAATTAATGATTTTTAATTGATTTGTCTTTTCAAGGATAATAATAATAATAATAAAATTAAATTTAAGGTTCATTTCAGGTTGAAATCTGTCTAGGTTCTCACAATTGTCATTAGCACATTATAAATTATTCATTTTTAAAATTAATAAAAAACTTTTTTCATTAATGGAATGCAGTTTTCATTAATAAAAATATGTAAAACATTTTGTTATTGTAATATATATGTAACTGAAATAACTATCAATGGAAGCGGCTGTTGGGTGAGTAATGACAGAGAACTGTTTTTTTTTTTTTTTTTTTAGTGAACTATCCCTTTAAGACAGAATACACGATACACTCTCTGTTATGGCAGTAACAGGCTATAAAACTTTAGTTTCCCACTTTAAATTGTGTAAAAGTATATAGGGAGGTTGTATTTTTGTAAGGGACTGGATTTAAGATTTTAGACAGACAGACAGACAGACAGACAGATAGATAGATAGACAGACAGATAGACAGATAAAATGAAAATGTAAAATAAATAAATAAAATAAAAACAAAAAAATGAAAGGCCTGTAATGATGCCTACAATGAAAGCAGAGGATGACAGATTTTTTTGTTTGCTTGTTTTTTTTTAGTGTACTGTCCCTTTAAGACAAAATACAGGATACGCTCCCTTGGATGTGGATAGCAAATGTGACACATTGACACATGATTGTGCATCATTAAAACATCTTTGTAGAATCAAAGGTGTCTTTGACAAGCTCTCTGGGATTGCAGTGTTTCCCATGAGATGCCTTGAAAAGAAATGATGCACTAATAACTATATTTGAAACCCCAATGGCTTTGTTTTCTTAGTAACACAGTCAGAGACAAGAGAAATATGCTAAATCAAAGTTGCCTTCAGATCCTCGCTATTCTCTCAGAACCCTGATGTGCTTCTTCTGAAGGATTTTCTCTGCTCTTCTCTGTGTTCTGAGACCATGAAGCATCCATGACGCAGACAGACGGCCTCGGCATGCCCTGCTGTTTAATGTGACACTGGTAAACATTTCAAATACCATATCTGATACTTTTATCATGAAAGCCTGTCAGGGTTTGCCACAATGGTTCTCTTTCATTTCAGCTTGATAGAGGCTAAACCAACCTATGGCATAAACCACAGATAGTAATAGATAGATAGATACATACATACATACATACATAAATATTTTCTAGTTTAATAATAATAATAATAATAATAATATTTTAATAATAATAATAATAATAATAATAATAAATATTTTAATAATAATAATAACGTTATTTAAAAGTATGAGCCTGGTGTTTTGCAGTATGATTCATTTGTTGCTTTCTCTCCATTCATTCTCTTTCTCTTTTTTTTTTTTGCTCTTTCTCAGGTTCTCTTAACATACAAAATGAAGCAGCTACTTGAAAACAATAATCTTTGAGTGTTATCATCAGTATTATCATTGCATTGATTGCCCATAAGAGTAATTTACATTTAGTTGCCTAGCAGGCATCTTAATTCAGGCTGACTATGCAGAGAGCAGCTCAAACCTCATATTCATCATATTAGTTTTGGCTAAGTAAATGCTGCATAGGATGCAAAATGAATGTGGATATCGAAGGAATAGTTTACATAAACAAATAAAGTTAGACAGAGAATAACTAATTCATTTTTAATTTGTTCGTCACACAAAGCACTATATTACAAAACTCCAAAAGACTAAGGCCTGGTTTCACAAACACGGCTTAGACTAAACCAGGATTAGGCCATAGTTCAATTAGGACATTTAACTAATTTTTTATAAACGTGCTTTAGAAAAAACATTACTGCTGTGCATTTTGAGACAAAATAAAGGTATTGATATATTTTAAGATCAGTCAGAGCAAGTTTCAGTTTCTTTCAGTTGAAACAGCTCAGACTTAGATTTTAGTCTGGGACTAGGTTTAAGCCTTCTCTGTGAAACCGGGGGTAAGAGTCTTACTCATGCAATTGATTTCACTACTTTTATGGTGTTTTATGGTGTTGTTTGTTAGTTTGGTGCTTTATAAGAAATCTAGGTCATGCATAAAGTTTATAATATGTCATAAACATTGTAGGCCTCTAATTAATTTACATTTTCACTAAAGGATTGTTTCTCGCTTATTTTATATCTGATCAGTTTTTGAGCTCATATATTTTTAAACCACAACATGATTTTGTATACATGTGCTGATCTATTTATTATGAAATATGCTGAGGATAAGTTGGACTGCAACTACAAAAACTACTTTTCCTTTATGTTTTTTACTTTGAACTTCCACTTTTTCAAATGTGCTTAACACAGTACAGCATTTACATTGCAAACTCGATTTTAAAAAGAGAAGAAAACTATGAAATCTTCACGCATCACCGAAGTGTTCGACACTTTCTCATTCTAAGATAAAGACTGGCATCTTCTGGCTCTCACATGAAATTGCAGTTACTTGCTAATACAAGCAAACCACCAATACAGGATTAGACTATAAACCTTTTTGCGTTATTGTACTGATAATCATACATGATTCTTTTCCATTCTGTTAAAACCTTAATTATGAAACCTATCATTTTACCAACTAAAATATTTCTATTTTCTTTTCCACAGGAAGAACATTCGAATGTGGGGAACTGGATTAACCATACTGACCGGCTGCAGATACCAGGTTTTATTATGAGAATCTATTGATTATAGTGTAAACGAGCACACAGTAATGTGTACATATGTCTCAGTGCTCAGTGTGCTGTGAACCTGTTGCATTATGTTGGCAATAACAGGAACTCGCACTGAATTATTGATTCGCTGCTGCTTTCCCCTGAAACCATTACTTCCTCATTCTCTCTCTACATTACCCTTCAGTTTTTTATTTTAAAAGCACACGACAAGCTGGACTCATCGTATTCACAGACAAGTCTTTGTGAGTTCAAATGAAGGACACTGGAGTTGTGTTCAAGCTTTCTTATTTTAGATTCATTGTGCCCTGTTAGACTACAGTACGCTTCAGTCTGCCTGGATGTGAGGATGTGTGAAATCTTTAAAAAATAAAAGCCTATGGGTTTTGTGCTTACTGCCTGTTCTAAAAGGCACTTTCCAAGAAAAGGGTGAATGATGGATGAAATTAATGAAAGGAGCTGCTTCAGAAAATGTTAAATGACCACCTCAGGAGGTCAGATTAAATATCATATAAACTCAATTCATTTTCCATGAGATATGCAATATCTGAAACCCTGTTTCCATGATTTGGGATATGTATAAATACAATTTAAAACCAACAGTTGTGTGATTGCATTGCATCGCATATAATAAAATAATAACTGGAATGTTTCATTAAATGCAATTAAAATAGATTTTCAACAAAAGTTGGATACAACTTAATATAGACCTTAATTTATAGACCTCTGAGGTGGGACAGGCCAAAATCACTATTTTCCATTTTAAGGTTACAGACATTTAAAACAACCTTTCTTGAGGTATACATTTTACATCTGATAATAGTTTTTCAAACAGTTCTCACTCCAGAAATGAGTGAAAAATGTTGTGTTTCAGCAAGTGTATAAAGGTTAATGACTCCTTTGTGAAAAAAAAGCAAATAATATGCTTTAAAAGAATATACTTACAGTATTTGAGAACTAAATGTAATGTATTCAGACACTTAATTGCATGTAATTTACAATTAAATGTAAATGTGTAGTTTAAATTTATATTAAATGCAGTTGGTTAAATTTAAGAGCACTTTTAACCCTGTTTAATAGGACTTAAATATATCTTTATATATAATTTCATAATTCTAATGACTTTGAAATATAATAATTGCACTGACAATCATTCATGGTAAACTAAAATATATTTTAAATATAATTTCTGTTGATAATTTCTATATGTATTTGTACACATTTATAATGATGAAGTTGCAATTATATATTAGATATAATTATATAATATATGAATATCAAAGGGCACTACAGTTATGCAACTTAAAATTAACATTAGAATAAGTAATAATGTGTTGTTTCAACTTAAAAGTAAGTGTTTGTGCTTGACTTAAAATGATGTTTAGTTAAGTTTGGTTTAGTTAAGTTGGATATTTAAGTTATCTCAAATTTTACAGTAAGTTGTTATAACTAATTGCTGCAATATTTTTACAGGGTATAATCAAATACTTTACATGTGCTTTAGTATGTTAATCAACACATCAATATAGGCCTACTTTTTAAATCTTGACAAAAGATTATTAAAACATAATGATTTAAAAAATGTATGAGTGTGTTAGTCATGGAAGTGTATCTCTTTGTATTAAATTAAATGCAAATACAGTTTTTTAAAATATACACTTTGCACATTTAAAGTACACATTCAATAGCACTCAAAATACTACTGCATTCACCAGTCAGCCTTCAACACACAGTTGAACCACTGCTTGGTCTTGAAACAATAAAGGTATCTCAGGAAACATAAAACATACGTTTCATCTTACAGGCTTGAGTTGCACCCTTAAGCAAACGACTAAATGAGATACGCAAGTGCTGGCTCCCAATAAATAAGAACAAATGTGAGCAGTCCTTATCCTCAGCATAATGCAGGTGTGATTCTTTAGTCTTCTGCGAGCCACTTGTCACTAGTTCTCATGTGCCTTTCACAAACAGTTTTGTGACCCATTTGAATTCAGTATTTGTGCAAATGACCCAGTGCACATTGATATCGCACACATTCACATCACATTCACATTATTTTGATGCACTGCCATCAATTCTTCGGGAATATTACACGGCCAGAGAAGATGAAGCACCTTCAGTGCAAAGGTTATATAACGCAGTCCCACAGACATGCATCCATCACGGATAATGAGGACAGATTACTCCACAGTTCAGCTCCTTCATGTTCTTCATCTTCCATGTGCTACACCACCACAGCTGAGGATGCTTATATTGGATAAACTGCGTTTCTGTTTACTAGTTTTGTATTGGTTTTGATCTTTAATTTCATATAGCACATATAGCATAAAACATCAGTTTTGTTCATCCGAGCATAAGGGCTGTAAATGTTGAAAGTTTTCTAAATCACATCATCATTTTATATAGCAAGAAAACAAGCCTGTCAAGAACATGTCTTGTTTATAAATTATGACAGTATATACTGTCATTATGACAGTACGTAGCATATTCTTCCCTCATATTCCTCTATCCCCCAATTCTGATTATTGCAATACAATAATAAATAAATTATTGCAATGCAATGCAATGCAATGCAAAAAAAAAAAAAAAAATTATATAGTCTATTTATTCTGTGAAGTATTTAAGCAGATTTAAGTCATAATAAAAAATATATAGCATATTACTCCCTCATATCCACCACTCTCCTCCCTCATTACCGTAATGCAAAAAATACATTACCATTATTTAAAAAAAAAAAAAAAAAAAAAAAAATATATATATATATATATATAAATTATATAAATCATTATATAATTATATATAATAATCAACATAATATATAATAATATATAATAATACATAATATATAATAATTATATAAATCATCATATAATTATATAAATCATTTATTTATTTATGTGCTACTAATTTCTCATTACCATAATACAAAAAAAGTGAAACAAAAAATGAAACAAAAATATTTTCTTTTAAATATTTAACATTATGGTATTACTGTACTGTTAATTTAAGGAGGTTTAAATAATAATAATAATAATAATAATAATAAATTGTATTTTATATCAATAACAAGAATCACCTTTGATAATAATGGAAATTGCAAACACATTATGGTAATGAGAATGTGTTTAAATGTCATGAAAATAATGTCAAAGCAAAAATCTAAATGGTCAATAGGCTTTTTTTAAATGCAGAATAAGTATTTTATCTTCATTTTGGGGGGTAAAATTGAACTTGAACACGTTTTTGTAAGAATTATCCATTGGATACTTACTTCATGTTAGCCTGCAATTGGGTCATGAAATGTTCTGATTGATTCATCTGTTTTAAAAATTTATAATTTGAAAAGTTTTTAAAATGGACCAACATTACAAAAGGCAACAACAACAGCAAAAAGCATTGATGGGTTTGTGTAGGGCACTGCCCATCAGCGGGAGGGTTTGTGTAGAGTGTCTGTGGTCATTAAAGGTGAGCACTAATGTACTGTGCATCATCCCTGAGCCAAAGCAATCACTGACCTCATTGATTATTCTTCCCATCTGCTTCTTATGGAAGTGGGAAGCCAGAGCAATCTGATGAACTCATAATAGTACTGGAATTACCATATGGAACCATTTTATGAGTGAGACTTAATAGAGATTAAGAAGAGGCTATATTCTGAGCAAAAACCTACATGTGCAAAGATGAACATTTTGCTTTGCGGCATCTTTGCAAATTTCATGGAATATCAAACTCAGTTGCAATAAAGCTTCTCAGTGCAAATCATGTTGGAATTGATTGAACAAAGTCAATTAGGCATGATTAGTGATCGAAGTTCTGTGCAGTCTGGGGTTCATTAACTAATGTGTTTTCAATTACTCAGTGCCATTACATTCGATTCAAAAAGTATTTGGGATTTTAAGCTGCACACTTAAAATGTCTTAATGTCATTGCATTACACACAAAATACCACATGAAGTGGCAACTTTAAACAAATCATGCTAGATTTTTTCACATAACCACTTCTGAATAATTTCTGTAATCACTTTTCCCATTTTTTCCCTCAATGTGATTTTATGTATGAAAATGTTCTCACTGATCACTTTCTCTCAGGTTGTTAAAATGCCTTAAAATCACTGCATTATATGCAAAATATCAAATCATTTCTTAAGCATTTTTAAAAATAATTCTTTTAACCATTTTTATTATTATTTGTACCTCTAAGATAAAATCTGTAAATATCATATAAAAAAATAAAATATGTATAGGCTATTTTTAATATTTGTCATTCCTGTTATTCAGTAGTCTTCTGTCTCTTACTATTTAAAAAGTGATATGATTTTGATTTCTTTTGGAATTATTTAATAAAATAATAATAATTTTTATTATAATTTATTAAAATTTTATTATAATTATTTTATTATTTTAATTATAATAATTTTCATAATATAATAATTTTTGTTTTTCCTCATACTACTACTAATAAACACATAACAGTATTATTATTATTATTTATTTTTATTATTAGTTTTAGTAAGATAAACCAAATCGTACCTCTAAGATAACACATAAGTTAAATAAATATGTACAATATGTAAATATTAATTATTTGTCATTTCTGTTATTCAGTAGTCTTTTGTCTTTTACTTTTTAAAAAATAATATGTGTCTGCTTTCTTTTGAAATCATTTAATAATAATAATAATAATAAATACATACATAAAATTATTATTATTATTTTTATTATTATTATTATTGAGTAAGATAAACCAAATAAGGTTTATTAACGTACCTCTAAGATGACATATAAGTTAAATATATAAATATTAAATATTTAGAATTTCAAATATTAAATATTTATCAATAATAATAATTCTTATTCATTGTTAAGTAGTCTTTTACTTTCCTTATTTATTTATTTATTTATTTAATTTTATATGCTTATGTTTTTCATTGGATATATTTTTGTTTGATGTTTTGTAACGCAATGGCAATGACATTCATTAATCACGTACAGAGAGTCAGCAGCCAGCAGGTGGCGCCATTGGACCACAGCGCAGCGCGCGCGGAGAGCTCCCATGGGTTCCGAGCGGATGCTTGAAGTGCTGAACACTTGAGAGGCGAGTCGAGCTCCTCACCATCCTCTCCACACAACACAGCGAGCAGCCATCCTGAACACAGGACTGCAGCAGCCAAAAACCCTCACTCCAGAAGCGCAAGACAAGCCTATGATGGATAAAGGGATTTTGCAGTCTCGAACCCTTCGTTATCATAACTGCAACTAAAGATCTCATCATACATACTCATTCAGATCCGTTCCAGCGCGCAAAGTTCAGACGCATCTGAAGGAACTTTGGAGAGTGGGAGTTTGAAGGACTCATTTGAGACTTTCTGAACTGGTTCAGGAATCGGTTTCATTTCATTTGCATTCTTGTTTGAATCTGTAGGTGATGCTTTTCCTGGGATCGTTTTTGCGCGAAGGGAAATTATCAGTCTTTGGCTCTGCTGGGGTTTTACTTCTGACAATGAAAAGCAAATGAGAGCGTTATCCCTTCACTTTTATTGACAGCTCAACGACAGGTAAGTCCTGGATCATTTCATATCATAAATTAGCCTTGGTTTTCTTAAAAAAAGAAAAGAAAAATGCTTTGTACTTCTTGCTACTGTTGAAGCATAAAACGTGTTATTCTAATACATATTTTAAACTGATTGAATTGTCAGAATTTTAGTTCCAAATTTAGAACACACAAAATACATAAATTAAAAAATTACATGTAGCCTGTATATAAATATTAGTATTAATATATATGTTATATATTGATATATATATATATATTTAGCAGTTTACTAGTCATAATCATAAGAAATACCTTGAACATAACTGACTGCTGTTCTACCTTTGCTTGATTTAAAGTGTATCAATTTTATTTCATAATTATGAATTATGGGAAACATTGGTTACAAAAAGATGATCTAGAGCTGGTATTATGAAGATGAAGATGGTAGTGATCCTACCGGATCTGATGGTGATGTTGATGGATTGGGTGGTTAATAGAAAGATGATGGTGCCCACTAAAGTTGGCCATTGCCTAATATGGTGGAACACATGAGGAACATCCAAGCGACTGATGCAAAATCTTCTGTGTTGGTGGGTTTTAAAGGAAAATCAGCTTGTTTGGATCTGAATCATTGCTGATTGTTGTTGGGGTTGCAGATCAGTGTCACATTATCTATAATTACCAAACATGTATTATTATAGTCAGTCAGCATCTGTGCTGCAGGCCACAGTACAAGTGTGCACCTTTGTGAATGAATTCAACATCTGTGTCCAAAATCTTCAAAATAATGCCTTATCAGGCAGTATCCATATAGGATGTATGTTGGAATCCAATGTTTGCGTAAAGTTTCATCTGACATTCCTTCACTCCTTCCCCTAAAAACCAAACCGATATACTGTGCGTTCCAAACGGGATATATCGCCCCCCGAAGGGCACTTCACAGTGAAAACAATCATGGCCGCCGTATTGAAGTGTCGTTCCAAACCGAAGTGCTCAAAATTAGCCACTTCAAAGGGCCCTTCGGAATGAAGGATTTCGAAGGGTACAACTGATGGACACTTCGGGCTCCCATGATCCTTTGCGCTGATTCTTTGCATGAAGACGCCGCCTCCGTATAGTGACGCAGAAGGGCACTTCAAGAAACAGTTGTTTGGTCCCCTAAACCCTTCAACCCTTCGAAGCTCTCACTCCGGAGGGTAAACACTTTGAAGGGATTAGGGCATAGGGATGAGCCCTTCCGAATGGAACGCAGGGATAGCTTTTCACAATTCAATCAATTCCCAGAATTAAGTCCCTCCCCCTTTTCTCAGTGAATATCCTGTTTCACCCGGAAGTACGTCACATTACAGAAGGTGAATGCATTTTGAACATTGTTTAGTGTTGATTTTAACATCAAATCTTCAGATATTGCACCATCTAGTGGTTATTAAAGGCATTATCTATTTATCCTTCTCTAACATCAAATCTTCAGATATTGCGCCATCTAGTGGTTATTAAAGGCATTATCTATTTATCCTTCTCTGAATCCCACAATTCTTTGGGTGTAGTTAAGCAGTTGGTTTAAAGCATAAAAATGGCATCTGGCGGAACAGTTGAAAGTAAATCAATTAATAAATCCAATTTTTTTCTTTTCATCTTGAATTGTGTTTCTTCTAAGCATTGCGGTTATTAACTATTCACTTGGTTATCTAAAGCTCATTTACATTTGTTCTAGATCATCAGAATTCAAGGCCTTCTAAGGAATGTTGAGTTTTGAAGTCGTAATTATGATATGATGATTCACGAGTGATTTTTATGCGTGTGATGATTCTCAAGTGATTTGGTTCATTGGAGGGATTTTGTTTGGAAGTAAATGGACATAGTTAGGCACTTTCATACAACTTTAGCTCTTTTCATATTCTGACAAAGACAGGCTTTGCTAGGAAGCTTTTTAGCGCTATTGCAACAAAGTGGACAGCAAAGGTTGCACAACAGGAGCGTAACTGATGTTTTAGCTGTGGATTTTATCATTCACATGCTGCCAACAGAGAATGATGGGAAATTAAGTTTTGTCACAAACACCTGTATCCTCATAAACCATATAAATAAGTAATATTTTCTGGTATGGTTTTCGCTATTTTTCATCTACATTACCCCAAATGCCTACAAATTTAAACAGCATAGTCAACATTTCCAAATTACAACTTAACCCTACTGTATCATATTAGATACACTCATTTCTAAGGCATCTGAATTATCAATACAATCAAAACTCCTGCCTTCTGAATTATAATTATACTTTAGTAAAAGACCTTTCAGTATGTTTTTTTTAATGAAGCAAATGCAAGAAAAATAATTTTCATTAATATTTATACTAAAGTGATGAACATATACATCCATAAATCTCTAAAAGTCATTATTGTATTGCAATGCATTATATGTTTTGCCCAGAGATTTGATCATAAAACTAAGCATTTAAATATCATCTGACTAAGACATTTTATGTAAGTAGTCTGCTATACTGTTATAAAAAATCTCATTGATTTACATTACAAGCTATCAAAATGTCATCTTTTTGATAATAACCATCTGCACCGCATATTTTTGCTCATTTTGGGCCTCTAAGTAAAACTGAAGTGTTTTTCCCCCTCAAGTGTGAGCTCTATATTCTCACTGCATATTAATTTTTCATTTTAGTTCACTCAAGAATGAAAATTTTGTCATCATATACTCACCCTTGTGTCATTCCAAACCTGTATGGTTTTACTTCTTCTGCAAAACACAGATATTCGGACTATACAGTGAAAGTCAATGGGGTCCAGAACAACTCTTTAAGAGGTGTCGTCAAATTAACAATGCTATCTGTTCAATTAGGCGAGCATGCTGCCTTTTGGTTTGAGAACAACCTATGTATTAGTAATCAAGACCGATAGCATATTCACTTATAGCCTGTAATGAATCCTAAGTGTAAAAATGAACAAGTATAAGAAGTACAGCAGTAGAAATGAAAGCAAACACTCCGGCTTATCTTGTCAGCAGGATCGGCCCTGACTTCACCAACTCACACACAACTTCTCCTCCTTTTACATCCCTCTCTTTTGTCTCCATCCTTTTCATCTGCCCTTCATCTTGCTTTTGGCGTCTCATGTGCGGTCAGCTGTTTTTTGCAATTAGCGCTATCATCGCATTTCATCCAGCAGAACAGTGGCTGTAATAACCTTACGGCTTTTGTTGTATGCTGATACTATTCGTCCTTGATTAATTGCGCTCCCGGGAGAGCGACTGGAGAGCCGCCGTAGATCTTCCCTTTCACGCCCCATGACAAGTGACCCATTACTGTGCTTTATAGATCGCCGTCAGCAGCCTTTGAAAACGCCTGTGGGCCTGTTGGGCGATGATTTTATTGTGCCGTGTTATTTGTGCGAATTGCTGACAGACGGACCAAAGGGCAGCTGCGGATTTTTTTGGGTTTGTTTCACTGAAACGCAGCGCTGCTCTGTTAGTTTAAGTCAATGTGTCTGCTGGGCAACTTAAATTGGTTATGCTCTCCGGGTCACGCAAACAAAGGTCACAGCGTCGCAATCTGTCTCATGTCTCGGAGCATCATTTGACAGTCTGATGACTGATCACAGTGCATTACTGAAACAGACGCTCGGTTTCACCCACATATTGGCATTTCAGATCATTTTCTGCAGCACCGCTGAAAGATTTTGTTATTTTTCTTATTAAAGGAATAGTTCACCCATAAATTCTAATTCTGAAATTACAAATTCATTATTTACTCACCATGCATACCTGTATGAACACATGTGAAGAGCTTGTGCAGGCTTTTCCCCAGATGGAAAAGTATTATATCACGAAGAGTGATATTGCCATATGTTACCTATAAGGCGACATGTCATTTTCACATACTTATATACATACACATAACTTATGTGTAATATATAAAATGTGTATATAAAATCCCCATGGTAAAATTTGTATGTTTATAATATCTGTATGAGGATTTGTATATGTAGCAACCATGTGTCAACTATATAGATTTGATTTATATGGGCAAGTTATTAAAACAACATATACAAAAATCTGTATGTTTATGGTTTTTAAATATTAAAAAAACATCTTTTATATGTCATATCAACTTGTATTGATGGATTTTAAGATGAATTACATATATATACTGTTCGTGCTTGACTTAAAATTTTAAGTTTAGTTAACTTTAATTTAGTTAAGTTGAATATTTAAGTTATCTCAACAAATTTTAAGCCGCTATAACTAATTACAGTATTTGGGTCTTAGCTGCTCATTTCTATATATTTTAAAATTTACAAATAACTACAAAGAAACTGAATTAAATGTACATTTTTAGACTGAAGTAGTGTTTTCTTGTAAGACATACTCCTATAATCATTCAATCTTATAATCTCCTGAAGCTATATGATGATGCAAATACCAGGATTTAAGCTGTTATTCACTGAAATCTTTTTCAGATCTCATTCAGTCCTGCATACATTCATATCTAAAACATCAAGACATGTCATTCTAGGTTTGAGGTTTTTAGGTGAACTATTCCTTTAACTAGAGGTTGCAGCAAAACTCTGCTTTCATATATTTCAGAACATTGCTCTTGACAAGATCCTTCCTCCTGTGCAGAGCAATGTTTTTTTCCTCTAATCTTACACTGAAAATGACACCATTTTAATGAAGAGTGCTTTTGCAAGCGGTTCACCTGACAAGATAGTGAAAGCCAGTTAGATATGAACAGATGTTTCTCATTTGTAGCCGTGGTCAAGCTCAGGTACTATCCGTTTGAGAGTGTGTGACCTTCTGATCTGTGAGATATAGATAGATGACGGTCTGGCACGTAGGAGGAGCTCTCAGACTTCCTCTTGAAGGCAGGTCAATGCAGCAATCGTTAGAGGTAATAGGATGACAAGATACTTTTTTACAGACATTTGCGGTAGCAATTATACAGGACTTAACATTTGCTTTTAAGGTCAGGAACATTAGAACAAGACTAATGGATCGGTGAACTACACATGAAGCATATCTTTATCACATTTAGTTTTTGTCTGCAATTATAGGCCTTAAATATGTGTAAGAAGCAGGTGCATGAATCACTTCTGCTATTGTACAATGATTTGAGGAAAAGAAGTTTCCGGTAAGCAGGTGGTGTCTAGCAGCCTTTTTGTTTTCTACGCCAGTGGTTCTCAACTGGCGTAGAAATGAGTTGCAAGTCTCTTCAGTTGCAAGTTTCAACAAGTTAAAGTTAAAACAGTTATATTACACAGTTATTAACAGCTGTATAAAATAATACCACAAAATATACTGTATATAAAATATAATAACAACATAACATATAATATAATAAAATAAAATATAGTATAATAAAAGTAATACATTAATTGGCATATATATATATATATATATATAAACATTTTGTGTGCTTTTTTAATTTGGAACAAAAATTATAATCACACACAAACATATGTGTGTGTGCGTGTGTGTGCACTATATAATAAATACGCTAAGTAGTATGTATTATACAATAATATATATATACAGTATACACACATACACACACACACAATGTTTGTGTACAACATAATATACTATATAATATAACAGTTAAGACAATATTAAAAAGTAATAAAGTTATATATAATATATGTGTTACGGGGCAAACAAGACGTGAGGCGTACGGATCCATTTGCAGACTTCTATTTACAGGCATGGTCAATAACAGGCAGGGTCAAACATCAGCAGACAGATATGTTGAGGGCAAGACACAGAGTAATCCTAAGGCAAGCGTGGGTCGACGATCGGTGAACAATATCCAAAGGGGCAAGGCAGAGAGATAATCCAGGTACGAGAGCAATAATCCAAGCGAGGGGCAAACACAGTCCGAACGGCAAGGCGAAGGGTAATTCCAGGAAACACAGGCAGGTATCAAACACGAGAAGATAAACAAGGCAAGGCAAGACTATGAAAACTAAGTGGGCTCCGTAAGGTAGCTAACGCTATGATAAACGCTATACAATACTCGGCAATAAGACAGAGGAAGTCCATGGCTTAAGTAGCCTGTGTGATTGGGTGATCAGTGAAATCAGCTGTGTGTGTCGTCAGTGCACTGGATGATGGGAAATGCAGTCCGATGGTGAATGGCAACAGTAATGTGGTGCAAGAGTCAATGCTGTGAGTGGGTGACCTCTGGTGGTGATTGTCCAGAAGTGCATGGACCAGATTCGTGACATAATGCACTATATATTAAATAAAATATACTAAATTGTAGATATTATATAATATTTGTATATAGTATAATTAATATAATAATTTATATTACATTATATTTTAATAATTAACTAGTGATCTATTTTATCTAAATAATATAATATAAAACTAATATAAAAATCATATTGCTTTGGGAAAAAAGTTTATGCACACTAAAAAATGAAAATTACATATTTATTTTGTATATTATATAATATAATATTTTAAATGTTTAGTGATTTAAATAAATGCTTTAGCTAAATAAATAAAGACTATGTTCCACACACACACACACACACACACACACACACACACACCTACACCTATCTATCTATCTATCTATCTATCTATACACATATAGTTGTTATATAAAACCAGTTTAGAGCCACTGCTCTGCATCTCTCATAACGGTCCAACTTATACTTCTAGACACGCCGACCAATCATAGATCATCACTCGGGCAGATTTGGTTCGGAGGGAGGGGTGTTTAAGATCACTATACATGCATGAGATGGCAGGTGATTTATTGCAGAGGCGAGGCAGAGGTGCGGGAGGCCCGTCCAGCCTGTTTTGTTTCCTGAGGAACAGAGCGCTCTAGTTGTGTCCTCGGCCTTTAGCCTGTCGAATTCCAGAGGCTGTAATTTGGAGATATTGCTTTGCATGCTTGCGAGAGGGAACTGCAACCGATGCGAGATGGATTTGCCATTGTCTTCTTGCCTCAGAAATGAGGCTCTGCTCGGTGCAATCGCACCGTTGCTGTGTCAAATTAAAATCATGCAGCCAGTCTGGCCTCTGTTAGCAAGAAACGGATGAAACACAGGCAAACGCTCCGGAACTATGAGGTTTTCAGTCAAAAGACCAATATTTTATACGTTACTGTTTAAATTTCATGAATTGTTTAGTGTCTCATAAATGTTTCACTCTCGAAATTTAGCCTATAATAGTCTGTTTAATAGCAGATTCCATTGTGACAACTTACCCCATGTAGAGTGACAACATGCCCAAAGCTTTTTTTTTGAGCAACAACTAGCCCCAATCTTCTTATTTACCGTCTTCACTTAATGTGTTTTCATTCATTTTAGTGCATCCACCTGGTTTTTACATTCTTACAGAGCTAGCATGGATAATGAAGCAGCGCTGGGGATTTTTCCTCCTTCGAATCCTAATCTTTGGGTTTGTAATTAAAAGTACTAAAGCAGTCTCAAAACAGCATGCTTGAATTACCAATTCAGAGCCACTACAGAGCATTGAATCTGCAAATATAGCAGCTACAGCACACATTGAAATGGATGTCACACTCTACGTAATGTGTCCAAAGCTCAGTTGCGTAGCCAATTGAGAAAGCTGTGATGGCTCATAGGAGCCGCGGCTTATCTCACTGTGTGTGTGTGCAAGAACAATGACAAAGCCTCAACAAAATAACAACAGACAGTCAAGTATCAGCTCAAATAGAGAGGTAGAGAAGAAGATTCCTAATGTAGGTGGTTACGGAGTTATATACATTAATACTTTTATGCAAAGATGCATTAAATAGAGCAAAAGTGACAGTAAAGATGTTTATACAATTTCACAAAAGATTTCTATTTCAAATAAATGCTGTTCTTTTGAACTTTCTAGTCATCAAAGAATCCTGAACAAATGCATCATGGTTTCCACAACAATATTAAACAGTGCAACTTTTTTCAACATTATAAGAAGAAATATTAGAATGATTTCTGAAGAATCATGTGACACTGAAGACTGCTGGAATTTACAGTGCCCTCCACTAATATTGGCACCCTTGATAAATACGAGCAAAGGCGGCTGTGAAAATAAATCTACATTGTTTATCCTTTTTATCTTTCATTCCAAAAATTCACAAAATTCCAACCTATCATTGAAGTAAAACAATTGAAAGTGGGGAGAAAATCTCATTGTGTAATAAATGCTTTCTCTAGTTCATGTTGGCCACAATTATTGGCATCCAATTATTGCAATGTCCTTTTCCCAAGATAACAGCTCTGAGCTTTCTCCTATAATGCCTGAAGAGTTTGGAGAACACCTGATAAGAGATCAGAGACCATTCCTTCATACAGAATCTTTCCAGATCCTTCAGATTCACAGCTCCATGTTGGTGCTTCTCCTCTTCAGTTCACCTCACTCATTTTCTATTGGGTTCAGGTCAGAGGACTGGAATGGCCATAGCAGAAGCTTGGTTTTGTGCTCAGTGACCCTTTTTTGTGTTGTTTTTGATGTTTGTGTTTGGATTATTGAACGGTTGGAAGATCCAAACATGGCCCATTGAGTAAGATTTCTTAACACAGGCAGTCACTTATTGATTTTTTATCTGTTGGTATTTTGATAGAATCCATGATGCCATGTGTCTAAACAAGATGTCCAGGACCTCCAGCAGAAATATAGCCCCACAACATCAAAAATACAGCAGTATATTTAATTGTACACATGGGGTACTTTTTATCCCTGTGTTCTCCAAACCCATCTCGAGTGTTTGCTGCTAAAAAGCTCATTTTTTAGTTTCATCTGACCATAGAAGCCAATCCCATTTGAAGTTCCAGTCATGTCTGATAACTGAATATGCTGGAGTTTGTTTTTGGATGAGTGAGGAGAATTTTTCTTGAAACCCTCCCAAACAACATGTGGTGATGTAGGTGCTGTTTGACAATTTTTTTAAAGGTTTTCTGACCCCGAGACTCAACTATTTTCTGCAATTCTCCAGCTGTGGTCCTTGGAGAGTCTTTAGCCACTCAAACTCTCCTCCTCACCGTGCATTAGGACGATATAGACACACGTCCTCGTCCAGGCAGTTTCGTAACATTTTATGTTGATTGGAAATTCTTAATTATTGCCCTGATGGTGGAAATGGGAATTTTCACTGTTCTAGCTCTCTTCTTAAAGCCACTTCTATAATTTGTGAAGCTCATTTATCTTTTGCTGCACATCAGAAATATATTCTTTGGTTTTTCTCATTGTAATGGATGATTAAGGGAATTTGGCCTTTGTGTTCCTCATATTTATAATCCTGTGGAACAGGAAGTCATGGCTGGACAATTTCAGTCACCCTGGTGTGCTAAAAAATGTAAATATGAATGGGAGTATACTTCAGAGATATTTTACTCATAAGAATTTCTAGGGGTGCCAATAATTGTGGCCAACATTCATTGGAGAAAAACATTTAGTTCATCATGAGATTTTCCCCAATTTCAATTGTTTTACTTCAATGATAGGTTGGAATTTTGTGAATTTTTTGAATGAAAGATAAAAAGGATAAACAATGCAGATTTATTTTCACAGCCACCTTTGCTCATATTTATCAAGGGTGCCAATACTAGTGGAGGGCACTGTAGCTTTGCCATCACAGGAATAAATTTTAGTATATTTTGTATATGAAACAGTACATTTTATTTTTTAAATACTTTAAAGTAGAAAAGAGTCTTTTTAAATGTTATTAATATTTCAGTAAATAGTTTTTAGTCTATTTTTAATTAAAAAAATGCAGCCTTGGTGAGCATAAGAAACTTATTTGAAAAACACAAAAAAACTTACTGTCCCCAAACTTTTGAACAGTATGTTGTTTCATTAATTTCATCATAAATGTTATGTTTAAGACACCAAAATTGCTATAGCTGGTAGCAGATTAACATGAATATTTCTAAAAATAAATATTAATTAATATTTCTTATCATATTTTTCTGCAAGCACATCCTTGTGTTGAAACACTAATGCTACCCTGTAAAAAAAAAAAAAAAAAAAAAATGGCAGCTGCGGTTGCCGGAATTTTACTGTAAAAAATACGGTAGCAAAATTTTAGGTTTTACAGTTTTAACTTAAATTTACAGTGAAATACCATAATTTCATTAACTGATATAATGTTAATATACCAACCTATTGAAGTACTGAAATCTGTTTTGTACCTTTGTAATACACTGATAACCACCAGGTGGTGATGAGAAAGTCACATGATGAACCAAAGCCTGTCACAAGCAGCTTTAAATATTAACATATAGAAGGTGTACAGTGTCATTCACACAAACATTAAACGCCATCATGGTACATGAAAACACACATGAAACTGAAATAATGCAATAAACATTAATTTAACAACATTAGGTGTAACATACGACCCTAATGTGCAAAACTGATAAGAAAAAACTAAGAAGAAACATAGTTATTTCAACAAAAAAACCATCAAATTTGAAATGTAACACAGGGAATTCTGGGAATGTCAATTTACGGTTATTCACTGTAAATTATATGTTCTTTTTCCACTTCCAAAAACGGTATACTACCGTAAATATGGCCAATACAGTTTTTCACCGCATATAGTAGTAGGGGAACTTACCTTTAACCATTTAACAGGTTTTTACTGTAGCATTTTTACAGTCCTTTACTGTTAAATTCACAGTCATTTTTTACAGTGTAACTAACCTTAATTTAATTTTTTTTAACTGAAAGTGCAATTAAAATGCAATTATTCCCAGAATTAAACTTTCAATTTAAAAGTTATAAATTAATGTTAATTCTAGAAAAAACTAATTGTAATAGTACTTATTTTGCTTCGTTTCATTTCTATACCTATATTGTGAAATTAAAGGTGGTTTAATACTTTTTTCTCTGTTAAAATATTTTCTCCTATTCCACTTTAATATGCAGAGACTATAAGTAAAATATTCATAGGTTGATTCTCCTGAAAAGTATGACGCTTTCGCAACATTATACCATTTGCAGCCAGACATCCGCTGATCCAATAATGTGAGTCTGGGGGCGGGGCTTTTTGTTTTTTCAACCAATGGCAAGCAGGTACACTCTAAAAAATGCTGGGTTAAATACAAACTAACTGTTGGTTGAAAACAACCCAGCATGTGTTCTGTCCAATATTTACCCAGCACTGCATGGGTTGTATTTAACCCAGTATTTTTTAGAGTGTAGAGTGCTCTAGAAACCTGTTTGAAAACAGTCATTATTTTGACCCCAGTGGTGCAGAAGTCACTTCACCTTTAAAACGTTTTAGGCAGAAAGATCCACAAAACTGAATTTTATTGTTCATACATAAAGAGCTAGTTGGATATCATTACGCTAAACTCTCGTCACCTTGATTATGCAACAGCGTAACCTTGCGGATATTTTGCAAGCGATTATTCCCTGTGCCGATGTGCTTTTTGTCGAATGCAGCTCCGTGTGTGATTGGATTTAGCAGAGAGCAGGGCGGCTTTGTGAGCGCAGAGAATGTGAGTGGGCATCCTGGAAGCTTCTGTGCCGCCACATAATGCTTGACTGATGTGAGGAGTGAGAGACAAAAAGAGAGAAAGAACCAGTTACTGAAAGAAACAGAGGGAGGGAAGGAGAGGGAAGGGATAAAGGGATGGAGAAAGAAAGGGCGATACAAAAACGAGAGAGGGATGAGGAAGACGGGCGAAAGAGGCCGCATGTTTTATAGATGCCATTTAAAAGAGCGTGCTGGAGTGGAGGCAGACTGCAATGAACTGTAACCGCGACAAAACACCAAGACAATAAACAAACAAATTGGTTGCCTAGGAGTCGTCAGTGTGCCATCGCCGCCTCCCACCAGAGCGAGAACATCCCCTCATCCTGCACGGTGTGTTCCTTTGAGATTAAAACAGGAAATACATCTCTCGCAGACTCATTCTTTCTCTCTTGGCCACCGGGTCTGGATTGGGCTCATTTTTTTTCTTCTCTATCGCTCTCTACCAACTTTTGTCCCCAAAGGAATATGTTATTGCTCAGTGGTTGCATTTTCATGGCTCATGAGATCTCAGTTATATTTCATTCAAGTATGAACTTGCTCTCAAATGTTTCCGAATTGTTGCTGAAAGCCTATATACATTTATTTGGTCAACAAATACAGTAAAAATAGCAATACTGTGAAATATTATTCCAATTTAAAATAACTGTTTTTATATATATTTTAAAATGTAATTTATTCCTGTAATGCAAACCTGAATTTTCTTCTTGTTAAAAACAGTTGCTGTGTAATATTTTTTGCAGAAATTTTAATACATTTATTTCATGACATTGTTATAAAGTCATTTAAAAACAAATGCAAAATCAGTTTAATGCATTGTTGCTGGGTAAAAGTATTATTTAAAAAAAAAAATTCTTAAAAACAAATCTTACCGACTTCAAACTTTTGAACGGTATTATACTGTATTATATGGATTTTTTCCTAAGAAAAGACCCCAGTAAACTCATTATAAATATATATTAAAATGAATAATTCTTCATTACCTTTTTAAAAAAGTGAGATATTAAAAAGTTTAAATGTAGGAATTTTGTTTTCATGTGTGCTTATATCTCCGAAGGGAATTTTTATTGCTCTTCTCAGATGTTTTGGTAACACTTTAGTATAGTGACCAATTCTCACTATTAACTAGTTGCTTATTAGCATGCATATTACTAGCATATTGGCTATTTATTAACACTTATAAAGCACATATTCTGAATGACCATATTCTACATCCCTAATCCTACCCAATACATAAACTTAACAACTACCTTACTAACTATTAATAAGCAGCAAAATAGGAGTTTATTGAGGCAAAAGTCATAGTTAATGGTTTGTTAATAGCAAGAATTGAACCTTAAAATAAAGTGTGACTGGTGTTTTTCCTAAAGAAATAAGAAGAAATAAAACAGACATAAAAACGACTCAGATGAGACAGTTGTTGGCTTACGGTACGGGTAGAGAGCTATACAATGAATTCAATTTAATTCCACAATTTGATGAGAAATATTTGAGATTAAGATCTCCTTTTGATTGCATACTTTTGTATCTTAGCAAATCTAAGCAGTTTGACATTGTTTTTTTTTTTCTCTTGAAACTCTATAGAGGAGACACGTAAGCTTACCGGTATATCTTTTTCTCAGTGGATAGTTCTCCATTAATCTCATTGCTCTGATCTCATAAGCAGATCTCAGTTGAAATGTTGTTTTCCTATGTATCTGCATAGTTCTATCTCCACCTCCCGTTTTTGTTCCTACACACAAATGCAATCTTGTATGTGCTATAGTAGTTGTGTTTTACTGCAATAACGTGTGTTGCTCTCTCTATCTTGAATGTAATTCTTACAGTCCGCTCGCCGGTCTCTGCATGTCCACCGGTTGCCCTGGGCTCTATCAGGCTGAGTTTATGTGGCAGTCTTGTTGTGAGGCGCTGTGTAAACACAGTGAAATTGCTCAGGGCTGGATTCCTCTCTCCACACTCTCTTTTCGATCCCACCGGACTTATTTTCAATATGCCACTCTCAAAGCAAACCATATTACCATAAGCTCTCTCAATATAGCAGGGTTGTGCAGGAAAATATCGTCCCAGGCTGAAATTTTGATGATCAGCTTAGCGTGACTTTTTCAATTTTCCTTCCTACCTGATTTCAGATAGCACGCTCATTAGTTTACTTTCGCTTACATGTTTGGAAAGCATGGATGGACAAATTGAGATGCGGCTGGCATTTAAGGGCCAATGATGTTTCTGGTACAGCCGTGTTGTTTCAATCACTGGGTCTAACAGCAGTGTGACTCGGTGGCTTATTATTATTCTCAAAGGCGGGGTGAGAACCGGTTTTGTTAATTAAACTGTGAAGACGCTAGATTAGGTTGCAAGATCTATTTACATCAAGAGCAAAGCAAAAATGCATTTCGGTCATTACAAATTAACCCTTGTGACAAGAGATTGTCGATTCTGAACACACAATCCTAAAGCTCTTATATATTATTGGCATGTGTTTGAGTGTGTGATTTCTGCCAGACAAAGAGAAAAAAAAATCAGACAAGTCTTGTTCTGTTGCCAGGCAAATTTAATGAACTAGATTATTAGAAAATAGGCATTGAAACACAATTCTGTAAGATATAAAACAATTTTGGTTGATTTTCCAGCACACATAAGTATATATACTCTATCATTTAAATGTTTGGGGTCAGTATGATTTGTTATGTTTGTGAAAAAGTCTTTTATGCTCATGGAGGCTGCAGTTATTTGATCAAAAATACAGTAAAAATAAAACTTAACTTTTATAAAATAAAAATAACTTTTATATTTAAATATATTTAATAAGTATTTTATTTCTGTGATGCAAAGCTGAATTTTCAGCATCATTACTCCAGTCTTCAGTGTCACATGATCCTTCAGAAATCATTATAATATGCTGATTTGCTGCTCAAGAAACATTTCTTATTACATTTCTTTTTTTTTTGCCTGATGAGGTCATCATAACAACCATTCGGATTAGTATATGGCAAGAAAATTTGGTTTGCATGAGAATTGTGTCCTTAAACTACCTGTAGAAGGACTGATTTATTGCTGCTCTCATTTAATGTAATTACACAGAACATTTATAATGATTATCTTATTTGTTTACAATGAGCACAACATATAATTGAGACATGAGGTGTTTGCAAATGGAGACCATACGCTGTAGAGTTCTGCTCCACCATTACAAGTCACGGATGTACCGCCCACGTTCCTGACAGCATAATCGTGGTAGAGCTGGAACAGGCCTCGGAGGCTGCCATCTAAGCTGGAGTCGTCCCACTTGCCCTCCCCTTCTGTGGGTTCTCGCTCCTGCCACACACCCATGCCACGCTTGTTGTAGCGTGTCGGCGTTTGGCAGTCCTTTATTCCTTCCCCTTTCTGTTTTCCCGAATCTCCATTATCTCCAATGCCGCAGAACGTCCTGAGGCCTTTACTGTCAGCTCTCGACACAGCGCTGAACGTTCGGTTGGGTTTGCGTTTTCAGATAAAGCGGGTGTTGCTCTTGCGTTCTGTGATGGAACAGAAGTTGGTGTAATTGGGTGTTTCTTCAACTATGGGCACTTTTGCCCCGTGGAAAATTAATTTCCTCAAAACACTTTTCAAATTCTCTACTAAGTTTGTCTACTAGCAGTGTCCAGCAGTGTACACACATGCATCACAGGAGAATTTCCTCCACATCTCAGATCACCATTATTTCTGCAAATCACAGCAAGGGAAATGGCATTTTATACATTTTTGGAATAAAATTGGTCTTGCTATGGCTAATTTAATAACTATCATTTTATGAGTCCTAAATACATAGAAATATGGATTATAATATTTTTTCACACTGACAAAATTGCAGCTCAATCAAATGACACACGGTAATTAATATTTTGCTTTTTATTTTAAAATAATATCTATCTATCCATCCATCCATCCACCTCAAGGATGCCCCGGACTCATACTTTTGTCTCAACAGGAACACTATCTTTTGAAAAAACTTTATTATTGGCACAATTGTTGATAGTGATGAAATATGACGAAATATTTATGTAACATATTCCACTCCTTGTTTAGAAGGTAATAGCTTTAAAAATGTAACAATTCATATTTTTATGATGGGTAGATTAATAATAATAATAATAATAATAATAATAGTAGTAGTAGTAGTAGTGGTAGTAACAACAACAACAAAAATATTGAAATATTCACACATTAAAAAGTGTACCATTTCTCACTGTTTAAAAAAGTCTTAGTTTTAAAAACACTTCCTATTTTTATGATGAAATGAATGAATGAATGAATGAATGAATACAATTTTGACATATTACACCATATTTCACTTTTTAGAAAATCATAGTTTTACAAATGTACCAAGTCATATTTTTATGATGGATAAAATAATACATTTTCACAAATTAAATAATGAAAACTTTATATACCATATGACACTTTTAGTTTAGATCGCAGTTTTAAAAATGTAATAATTATGTTGCTTGCATGTATGTATGTGTGTGTGATAATACAGTTTATACATATATGTATAAAACAAAATAACAGGAGAATAATAAATAATGAAGGCATGAAAAATATTCCCAAGAATTCCCAAGAAATGTATGCTTTCATACATTTCATAACAAAACAAAACAAAACAAAACAAAAAACAAAAAACAAAAAACAAAACAAAACAAAAAACAACAACAGCACAGAAATCCATACAATGAAATCTGCCTATAGCTGAAGAAACTGCACTTCTCTGCGCTTACTATCTCAGCTCCTTCTCTCTTTGTCTCTCTGTTTTTCTCTCTCTCTCTCTCTCTCTCTCTCGCTCAGGCAGCATTCATGCATCCCAGCAACCTCTGCCAGGTCCGCCCCACGCCTGTAATCATTAGGCTGCAATTTGGGGCTGAAAATCGCAATTATAGGCTATGGCAATCGGTTGTTATTTTTCTCTGATGCTTGTTATTTCTTTGTCGGGGCAGAATCAACCCCTCTCTGATTGTAATTAGGGGAACACGAGACAATAAAGCACACAATTATGTGAACGGTTTCCACGTTTTGCGCTTGTCAGGCAGGGTTGGGGGTGGGAGTCCCCGGGTGCAAACTGCAGCAGTGAAGAGTTGACAGATTGAAATGGGCGCCCCTGGCAGTTTTTGACCCTCTCATGTCTAATAAATAAGCTGGCAGAGCAGAGATCGAAAGATCGACAGAGGAAAGATTTCACTCTCTTTTTCTCTCTCTTTTTCACCACCTGCTAGGGCACTTTCTTCTGACCTAACATAGAAAGTCTTCAAGTTACTCATCGTCAGACAATTCTTTGAAAGAACAGCGAGAACTTCAAAGGAGGTCTCTGATCATAAATTCATTCCACGCCGCCTTGTCTTGGCCTGGATCTGTGACAAAGAATATGAAACAGATATCGGAATATTCGCTTTTGTTATCTCTCCCCCCAGCCCCAAACCCCACCCACGACTTGGACTTGGCTCAAGGGCAGCTTTGGGCACATGGCCTTTTGATCAAGTCGTTTTCTCTCATATGTATATGTGAATACGCTATAGCTACATGCGGAGATAAGACTAGATTTGAGGATCGAAGCAATTCGCCAGTTGAAATGGAGCGTTTGAAAACCTAACAAGCAATCACAAAAAGATTCCATATCGCTGGCACGTTTTGCGGGGGAGGAAAGTCAAATCCTTCACGGTCCAATCGAGGCTGTCAGTTTTAGCAGTCAAACGCAATATGGGCTTGTTTTCGGTGTTCTTATGACCATCATAGCAGTCTGACACTGTGCTGAGATTTACAGGTCTTTCATTTACTTGTTTTTTTTTTTTTTTTGCTTGGGTGATAAAATGGAACAAATATGCTTTGGAGCACAATCGGTAAATAGTTTCACCATGTCAGGACGTTATTAAAACTCGTAAGTCATTGGCCTAGGCTGTTGCTGTTGTATTTCTCTAAACGTCAAGCCTGGAAAGTCAAGCCAAAGTGGGTTTATGTTAACAAAATGGAGGATTATTAATACATCTGCTTTGATGCAGAGATCTGCTTTTTGATGCTTAAACACTATTTCTTATGGATCCCTAAAGGGATGTGGTGATGGGAAAAAAAATATTAGATTGAAGGAAAAATTGTATTTAAATGCTTTTGCAATCTCTTGTAAAACTTTTGCGTTCCCCTGAGAAACTTTGAGTTAACTCACAAAACTTTTGCATTCTCTTGCACAACTTTTGCTGTCCCTTGAGAAACTTTGCGTTCTCTCTCAAAACTTTTGTGATGGAATAATATGAGGTGGGTGGAAAAACTATACTATAATGCTTTTTGCAAAAGTTTTATGAGTGGATGTAAAGTCAATAGGGCAATTCAAAATGCTTTTTAAATGCTCTCGGCATTTCCATCCCAAGCCCATGTTGGCAATATTGTTACGTAATTGCTTATGTTATTTTCCCTCAATGATTAAAAAAAGGAGAAAGAAATAATAACACTTGCAAAAATGTCTCATAATACTCAAAAAGACATTCGCTTGTCGCCATCTACTGGTGAAATCATGTAACAACACTTGCTAGTCGCCATCTGCTGGTGCATTGATGTAACCAACACTCACTACTGGTAAACTGCAGCATTGGCTAAAATATTGTGGTATTACTGTTAGAGACATAAACCAAAGTCTGGATGTGGTGCATACTTAAAATTCATGGTGATTTGAGAATTAGTTTTATGACTTTTAAAACATTCTGACAGTGTCTCCTTATTATCTTTTATATCATAGTACAAGAATGCAAGGCAGTGGAAGGACATTTTGTGCCCTTTGCATATCCAATTTAAATGTCTGAGTTAAAATGAGGTTTTTTGGAAATGAGCCTGAAGGAATTTTACACTTTTTAACCTGAAAGTTAAATCACATATTCATCTCATTGATTTTGATTTTCTATGGAACCAAGAAGCTTATAGAACAGCATCAGCCAGTCCAACAAACTCTCAAAACACACACACACACACACACACACACACGCACGCGCGCGCACACACGCACACACACGCACAAACACACACTAAGAAAAATGTGTGCCTTGTCACTGGAACAGTACTCTCAAAGGGACATCATTGTACATTATTTTCCCCTAAAAGGTTTATAGCAGTACTTTAAGGGTGCATATTACCACTCAAGGCACTGATATCCACCTTGCAGGGGTAGATAAAATACAGAGTTGTACCTGTTGTACCCCTAAAGTTTTTGCCCTTTTTGCATTATTTTCTGACAGTGATGAAATATACATATTACTTATTGAGAAAAGGTATTATAGGCCTATTACTTTTAAAGCAATTAAACTCATATTCATCCTGCGGTGGTAAAAAATCCCAACAGCCACCATTCAGAACAACCATATAGCAATGCATTAAAAACACTCATAACACCTTAGCAACCCCTGACAACCACATACAGTATCTTAACATCATGAAGTCGAGTTTTGCAATATGAATACCAGAAATAACTAGTTCTGTCACATGCTTTCATTTTATCACATGCTCTCTGGTCTCTATAAATCACTGTCTTGCTGCATGCACAAAATTGTTTGGATTCTTAATTTTTGGACATTCATTGATAGATCACTAGGAAACCAAAAATGCTGCTCTTTAAAAATTAGGCCCATTAGGCACATACGGTTTGACATCTTGCATATTTATGTCACAGTCACTCTGTGCGAAAAAAAACTTTACAGCCATTACATTCTCAGGGTTTGCTTCAAGAACATTTTTAAGAACAGTCCCACAGGTTTTGCGGTGGGTTGGATTTCGAAGCAACATTTTGAGACAGTGTCAGGAATTATTATGTAAGAAGAGAGAAGACAATGGCTTATCTGCAGTGCCTCTGCATCTGTGGAGGTGACTAATTTCTCCAAGCTACGGAACCATCACTTAGAGTTCAGTGGGAAAAAAATGATAACGTGTGAGAGAAAGAGGCAAAGCCAAGATTGGATGAGCTCTGCTCTACTTTTCACAGGAAGGAAGAGCTGCCCACATCGCTGGAACCTGACATGCTCTTTTTCCCACTCTATGGCCTCCTGTCTGTTTGACAGCCTGATCCGTGTTTACTTCCTCTCAAAAAATACGGACAAATCATAGACGGCCATGAACGCCCCCTCTTCCTCTCCCTCAATCTTTTTTCTGCGTGCGAGTGTGTGTTCGAGATGCCAACCCTGATGTTCCCTCTCTCCCTGCCGGTATTTCCACTTTCTCAATGCGTGTCAGCCAAGTGGAAAAGACCTGTCAGTCAAATAAAGCATGCACACACACCAGTGTTTCCTGCAGAATTTTTTATTTTTTTTTGCAAAAACCTGTGCAACCTCTTTTTATTTGATCCTAACCATGTACATTTATTTATAAGTACAATTAATTTAACTCATTAATTTGGTTGCATTAAACATTAAAAAGCCTTTAAAAAATGCACCATGGTGAGTATGTGCAGTGCCATAATAAAGAATTTTTCTACCATCAGAGCAATTTGATTTCATGTTTGATTCATTAAAAGATTCCTCTCATAAGAGGAATCTGCGGGTTTTTTGTTGTTGTTGCATGCAGCCAGTGAAGCAAATGCAATAGAAAGATGTGTTGTCTACAGTATTTTTTTTCTATGCCATCACATTCAATGCAGACTGCAGACTCACAACTTGGGTAAAACATAATTTCTTTTGTAATGGTGCTGTGCTGGAAACACTGGCATACACATAATTAAATGTCAAAGAACACATGCAGATCTTGCCGTAAAAGTAACTCTACACTTCCAAAATTACTCTGAATTTTGACAACAGACAGATGTTGCTATTGATTCATGTCCTCAACTGAACGTGTTCTCCTGAACTGACATAAAACTCATTAAACAAAACTTTCTAGATGATGTCTTTCCAGGAGGACCACAATTAAATGTCAAATAATCGTACATTACCATTCAAAAGTTTAGGGTTTGTAAGTTTTTGTTTTCGAAAGAAGTCTTTTATTCTCACTCATGCTGCATTTATTTAATACCGTAAAAACAGCAATATTGTGAAATATTATTAGTTTTAAGATAGTTTTCTATTTAAATATCTTTTAAAATATAATTTATTCCTGATAAAATTGGCATCATTATTCCAGTCTTCAGTGTCACATGATCCTTAAGAAATTATTCTAATATTCTGATTTGCTGCTCAAGAAATATTTTTAATTTTTAATCAATGTAGAAAACAGTTGTGCTGCTTAATATATTTGTGGAAATTTTGATATATATATATATATATATATATATTTCTGGATTCTTTGACGATTAGAAAGTTCAAAAGAACAGCGTTTATTTAATGTAGAAAACTTTTGTAACATTATAAATGTCTTTACTGTCACTTTTAATCTCCAAACTTTTCAACAATAGTGTGTAATGATCCATAAATCACAATGAAAACCGTATGGCTTTTATTTTAAATTTAATGTTTTATCTGATTTTATGGAACATTAAAAATACACAGAGATAAATCTTGTCTTTAATGACCACAGTGATGAATGTGCCTCACAGAAATCTGGCCATAAAGTTGTACGATCCGCATAAATGGGCACTTAGAGGGTTTTTAGTGAGAAAAATCTTTCTGGGGCTAAATTAACTTTTAAACAGGGTTCTGACCTACAACCCACATCTCCATATCCACTGACATCCCTGAAATAATTTTGAAAGGTTGCTTGGTTTCTCAGTGTGTCCAAAAGGCTTGTGTTAGTGGTGTTTTTTACTTGAACAAAACAAACCATTCTCACTCACTTCCATGCACTATATTTTGTTCATTGAACTCTGTCTCTTGTGAAGCACAGGGCTGCTTTGGCCTTTTCTCACTTCAAAGACTGATTGTAGCACATTATGGTAGGGGCTGTGAAGGAGCATATCATTGGTTGGACATACTGAATGAATATGCCCATATACACTGAACGAGTTGGTGTTTTGAGGCTGAATGACTTGAGACAGCACTGAACAAACTAGGACATGATGCTTGTGAGTGAACTAACCAAATGAGGTATGCCGAATGAGAATCTGCTGACAGTGACTGAATAAACTGGATAACTAGGAAAGGAAAGTTGGTCAAGAAAAACTCTGAATGTGACTTGACAAAGTCTTGACTGAAATTCAAAACATTTTTTTAAAAGCCTTTACATTTGAAGGTTACACAGACCTTACAGCCTGCAAGACAGACAGGCCTAGGCTATATAGATAGAGTGTTACTGATGGATTGAAAGACAGGACCCCATTAATGCGCAGTCTTAAGCTCAAGGCCCTCAGGCTGAGGGAGTGTTCTGGTACTGGAGAAAAGTTTGAATTATTTTAATATATTGCTTTAAAAACTTTTTCATAAAAAAACTACTTTTCTATATAAGTTAGCAGTTTTTCTCGCTACAACATTATTTTGCCTGTCAATATTCTGCAGTTTAGAACTATCTTTCGGATAGTTCGCTCACGCGCTGAATCGTTCTCATTCCATAAAACAATGCGCAATTGATTAAGCATCAGAGATTAAACAAGCGAAGTGAATATTTATATTCTTTATCTTATATAGTATAATAACATCTTATAACATATGTTATACCCGATATTTCCAAACAAAAGAGTATCAAGAAAAACGTAAACATTACACAAAATCATTTACCATGATATTGTAGCGTTGTTTGCTGTTTAGCGGCAGCTGCTTAGAATGAGAACGAGAGATTCGCGATTTGTAACCGAATAATTCTTTTGAGCCTGTTCTTTTCGAGGACTTGACCAAACGGGAATCGGTTCATGATTCAGTTCGAATTCTAGCTCTCTGACATGCCAAAAGTCGTTTGAGGCGGTTTGTCATTCCATAAAACATAAATAAGTAACATTTTAAACTCGTGCAGCAAAAATAGCGCAGGATTAAGTAGATAACTACAATCCACGGAAACTAAACCTGGAAATAACGTTACGTATTATTGTTTACCAACAATGAAGAAGGTTCAACACCAATGACTCTCCAGGTAAATCCAAAAAGTATCAAAACAGTGCGAGAAATACCTAATGTATGATGGCATTACCATGTTTTTCAGACATGTACTGTGGTTTTAAAGTGCCTTAGACTTAGAGCACTATGTAAATATCAGAGAACATTAGGCATATAAATGGTAATCATTCTTTACCATAGTACGTAGCAAAACATGGTGTTACCATTTAAGTCGATCACTTTGCAGTGATACCGCTGTTGTTTTGAAGGGTATTTTGAGAAACAGTATCATGTGAATAAGAAGATTTGTCTTTGACAGTGTGTTCACCTTGCATCTGGCTTGTTTGTTATCCACTCCTCACTTTCTCTCCTCATTAACACACCAGCTGGCAATACAGGTTTACTGGTGTAGCTTACTTTTAGAGATGCCTTTTGTTTTCTAACAACCAGTGGTTACTTTTTGTTATATATTTGTAAGTACCCTATGAATTATCTTAAATGTAGTTCAGCTTATAGTTTGCAGTATAAGATAACAAGAATGAATTTTCTGGTGAACAGATTTGAAAAATACAAATCTGGAAATGCCCAGCACTAGCTCCTGCATATGCATCCACACACACCCACATCTGTGAATTCATTTAAAAGCACTGTTCTCCATTATTTATGGCCTTGTATCTCAGGCTTACAATTCAGACAATAGAAGAGTGGATGCTTGTGTGTGTGTTGATGAAGGCAAGAGTGCGTGTGGATGGACATGTCGTTTTGGCCTCTCATTAATGGCAGCAAGAGAGCATGAGTCCTCTCTAATGCATTCTCCTACCTTGTTCTCTCTCCTCCACAAGCGGCCTTTGCCTTCCCCTGACAAGACAGAGCCGGTTCTCAACACAGGTGTGATGTTCGACAGACAATTTCCCAGGCTTTTTTTCTTCACCCTCTTTTTTTTACCTTCATTCTCTCGGGTCCCAGGGAGCGCCACCCCTGTGAGATGGAGGGATGAAGTGGGAAGAGCAGGGACGAGAGTGGGCAGGCGAGTGGATAAAAAGGCCGCTGTTCTTTTTCATTTGTGCCTTTTTTTTTTCTCCCTCTCATTTTCCCTCTTCTCTCAGCCAGCTTTTTCTCTGGCTGTCCTGGTTTCTGGTTCTCCAGGGCCAGGGCCTATATTCGGCCGCCATCGGTGTGGGCTGAAGTTTCTCTCAGATTCTTTGGTTTAATCAACATTCAGCAGGCTGATAAAACAGAAAAATTCAAAGTGGAAATCCAGCTTTAGTTGCTGTCTTGTAGTAATGGACTGATATGGTTTTCAATGGCTGATTCTAGTATCTAGAGCACATGGTGGCCTATTGCTGATATAATACCAATATATGAATATATTTGCAACTGGGCTGAGGCTGAGCCTGTATCAAATATTTATCATGTAGTCATGATGATTTTGATGGCAAAGTAAAATTACGCAACATCATGAATACTGTAGTGATCTTAATGCACTTTTTATTTGGTTGTTAAGTTTCTTAAAGAGTGTGTCTGTAGACTATTTTGCATTTCTTTCTTGTCTTCGTTTGGCAGCATTTTCACAGAGATATTTAATTAATTTCCTCATTGTACCTAAGAGGCAAAAATTTGTTGAGTTTGATTCATTTCCGTGAATCAGTTCAAACTTGTTTAATGAATCATTTGAAAACTGATTCAGTTCTCATTTAGTTCTTACATTAAACATTATGAATCAATCATTTAGGCTCTTTGCTCAAAAATTGCAGTACATCTAAAACAGATTGTAGTTTTATATATATATATATACACACTATATTGCCAAAAGTATTGGGTCACCCCCCTCTAATGAACAGGTTTGCCTACTTTAGTAATTTCTATGAGTACAAATCTTAATGTTAAAGCATATAATGATATTCTAGGAAATTGTGTGCTTCTAATATTATAGCAACAGTTTGGACAGGACCCTTTTCTATTCTAACATGACAATGCCTCTGTGTATAAGGCAAGGTTCAAAAAGAAAATGATTGATTCAGTCAGTGTGGAAGAACTTGACTGGTCTGCATAAAACCAAGTCCTAATCCCAGTTTAACACCTCTGGTATGACTGTAAATGCAGGCCTTGAGCCAAAAACTCAAATGACTTGCCAACAAATGACTTGTACATACACTATATAGCAAAAATATTGAGACACCCCCTTCTTTAGAACAGAAAAATGCACTTCCAAATCTGTGGCAACAACAGCATGGGAACATCATTCATGTATTTAAAAATTGTATTTCCATCTCTTTTGCAACAGTTTTGGAAGTGTCTAAAATGACTGTACCCATATGTACAAGTCATTGGAGTTTGTTGATGAGTTTTTGGCTCAAGCTCTGCATTTACAGTCACACCAGAGGTGTTCAACTGGGATTAGGACTTGGTTTTATGCAGACAAGTCAAGTTCTTCCACACTGACTGAATCAAAAATTTTCTTTTTGAACCTTGCATTATACACAGAGGCATTGCTATGTTAAAATAGAAAAGGGGTCCTGTCCAAACTGTTTGTTATAACTATTAGAAGCAATTGCCAATTCCCTAGAATATCATTATATGCTTAATCATTAAGATTTGTACTCATAGAAATTGCTAAAGTAGTCAAACCTGTTCATTAGAAGGGGGCGACCCAATACTTTTGGCAATATAGTGTATATTGTATATATATTGTATATATATATTATTGTGTTTATATATATATATATATATATATATATATATATATATTATTGTGTGTGTTTGTGTGTGTATATATATATATATATATATATATATATATATATACATCATTCACCTTGCTTCATGGGATTATAGTTAATTCATAAAATAGCTTTGTACCTTTGTCTTTTCTAGCAGTTTTCATTCTTCTTTTTAAACATCAAATCAAAGGTTGTAATGTTGTGACTCATCTCTGAGCTGATTATTTTGGTTTATGTTCTTTATTAGCCTCTCTGTTGAGAAAATGACTTTAAAGACCACTAAAAAAGTGGCTGAGTACTGTTAATAAACGACCTCCCGTTTCAAAATGAGCCATCAGGGATCATGTGATTATAAACCTCACGATTGCTTTCTTGAAGTGACCGTTGTATGTACATTTTGTTAATGGCCTTCAAATAACATTCCTTCCTGCAGCAATTCCGAAACTGCCACTTATAATTCGCCCCATACATATGAAATGAGCTAGAATAAATGTGAATTGGAAGTAATGTAGATTACTGTTTACACTAAGCTGCAAATAGCATCTGCCAAACTTTATTCATGATGTTTCATCTAAGGTTTTGTATTAAGAGCTGTACTAAAACATCTGTATCTGTAAACAAGTGTAATGTACAGTGCCATAGTTCGTTCATAATGCGGCTGTTCTTTTAGCCACAATTATTTGCTAAATGACTATAAATAAACACAAGAGCGAAATGATCTCTCTTGCCGTCTGGATCTCTTCCAATCAGGCCACTGTAATGAGACTTAGACTTGCATAAGCCTTGGTAAATACCTGCAAATATGTAAATGGCATAAAATGAGGGCTAGTGCACAATGGCTGTCAGCAGACTCTGCAGTGAGAACTGTATTAAACTTGCACGGGAAAATCAATTCAGAAAATATAGAGGCAATTATTTTGTCTCCCACACAGCCTGACAAAATAACTGCCAAGTGAAGCTGGGAGGAGAAATAAATAATGAAAGAGAGAGAATGAGAGCAAGCAGTGAGGAGACGCGACTACACGAGACACATTAAGAATCTCACAGTCACCCGCAGCCGTACAAACCCAAACAGATGCTGGAACACATCTATAGACATATAGATGGCATTGTGGAAAGTTACCTTTGAAAAGTAATGTATTGCATTATTGTTTGTCCCGCTAAATAAAACTAATTATGTTGTATAATAACTTATGGAAAGTGATGTTATTTTAGCATTACTTGCCTTTGTCTGAGGGTTATGTTTTATAATTTAAAGTGATATTTTCCTTACACTGTGACTATATTTTAGGGAAAAAATGTTTCTATTATACATGTCAATGCAAAATCAAACTTGATCCTATTTAGTGTCTTTATGCATGTTTCTTGTCTTATTAACAATTCATCAGATATTATTCCAAAGATGATGTTTGCCTTTGTAATAATATAAATTGAGATAACCTGTCTTCAAAATATATCATAGAATCCATCATTATTCAAATCAGTTCCTGATGGGAACTACATTTTTTTTTCTTCATGTACGTGAAGAAAAATATTGATGTCAGTGAATGAACTTATAGCTAGACACTGTGAATTCTAAATCTTTACTCAAACATATAAACACTTTTTTTTCCAAAAATAAATATTTAAATCATTTTAATAACAAATAATTAAATAATAATGCAAAATATTTTACAAAAATAATATTAAAAATGTAAGCAAAACTTGAATTCGGAGCTGCTTACCGTGTAAGTAAATGGGACCAATTTTTGGAGGGTTTAAGTGCAAAAATGTGACAAACAAACACATTTTATAAATGTATTATTTAAGCTGTAAAGTTGTTGTCATTTTTAGAGTCATTTTAGGTGTTATGTTCTTATGGCAGTGGAGTGCTTGTTCAGATGCAGATATTGTCTAAATAGTGTTTTGAGTGATTTTTTTTGTGCTTGTTTGGAAGATGATGAGATGAGATGAGATGTTCAGTACCTGCAGTGTGGTGTTGCAGAAGTCTGTTGTGAACTATGCAATAATTAGGTGAGTTTATTGGTAAAAGACTGTTTGCAGAGTTTTAAAAAAAGACCAAGTTTAACATTGATCTTTTGTAAATGATACTTTGTTATCATCTCTGAAGGTCAACACTCTTTCTGACCGTATTTAACAGCAAATTCTTGCACATCATCAGAATATTGTGAAGTGACAGTGGTCGACTGAAATGGTTTTTCGGAATGGCCAATATAGTGCAGTACATGGGTGTCATTTTTTTGTTGTGGACATTGTGGATTATGAAATGGCTTAGCTTATGAATATTGCTTAGAGATTATGCACAATTAATGATTTGATAGAGTAGTTTGTCTGATCTTTTGGTAACTGCTTTGAGTGCAGGAGGTTTTGGGCTTATTATTTATCCCTAATATATATATTTTTTTCAGTAAACCAAGATTGCATTCATATATCACTGCATCGCTTTTTTGCAGCAGTTATCAGCTATAGTAAAATGTCCTCAGAGGACTTCAGTATTTATTTTATAGCGCGCATAAACCTTTTGATCTACTGTATACCTAGAAGCTCAGCAGTCCCAAGTTAAAGCAAGATAAAAAAATATTGGGCTTGGAAGAACAAGGAAATTGAGTTCAAATGAGGTTGATTGTTTGCTATGTTGAATTGAAAATATTCTTATTATCTTTAAGCTATGGCAATAGCTATGATAGATATAGATATGGCAATAAATTCACATGAAATTTGTTTATATGGCAAGTAACCAACTAACAAGTGAAATAATGTACAGTCTGACAGTCATTATCAGAAAATAAACCAGTTTGGAGTAAATCAACACTAGTGTTTGTTTGGTTGATTTTATTCAGTGTATAAAAGGCAGTGGACAGTAGGGGTATGCGATATTGGCAAAAAATAATATCTCGATATTTTCTGGGATTTTATCGATAACGATAATTAGACGATATTTTGTTGAGTGTGTTATTGTGCTGATATCTTAAACTGACTCCTAAAGTTTTTGATAATCTTCATATTCTGTTTGGTGGTCAGTTCACACTGATAGAGATTAATGTTTTTCAGTCAGTTTAAATTGATTTTTACCTTTTATGGGCATTTTTACCTTCATAAAGCCATTTTTCTTAAAGTTTCAGTCAAATTCTTATATTAAATCAGTGAATTAGAATAATAAGACATGTGGGCTGTTACCAAGCAAATGAAATCAGTATCAACAAAATTCATCTTTGCAGTGCAGAGGAAACACAGACGCTGCATCTGAAGTGGCATTAGATGCATTTACACACTGTTTAATGCAGGTCATGAATGCATTTAACCTGCAGTTACAAATGCATAGATAATGTTTTGATATATTAAACATAAAATGTTATATACTGATATTTGAAATTATTGAAAAATAATAAAAAGATACTTTTAAATGTGAAATTAAAACCGCCAGTAGGTGGCAGCAAGTCACTGTTAATAAGTGAGTCATTGCGATTGAACCGAATCATTTAAACCAGGGGTGCCCAACCCTGTTCCTGGTGATCGACTGTCCTGCAAAGTTGAGCTCCAACTCTAATCAAACACACCTGAAGCAACTAATTAAGGTCTTCAGGATCGCATGAAAATTAAAGGCAGGTGTGTTTGATTAGAGCTGGAGCTAAACTTTGCAGGACAGTCGATCGCCAGGAACAGGGTTGGGCACCCCCGATTTAAATGGTTGATTCATTCAGGAACGAAACGCCCTCATGTTGCTCAGAGATGCAAAAAAAGTGTTGTGGCTATGTGTCTGGAATTATTTTCATTGTCGAAATAGCGCAAAAACAGGCACTATGTTGTCTAAAATGTAAGTCTCATAATTAACTTGTTTATTGAACTGTTGTAAAAAATCAATATCACATTTGTAATCGTGGTACTTTTTAGAGAAAACATGGCACTCTTCGTGTGAAATTAACTATATGAAGTGTTAGGCTATAAATATATACATTTTCTGCCCCCATGTCTTGAATTTGTGGTCATTATAAATGTATTTTAATAGACTGAATCATGCAGTGAAAGAATGCACTCTACACGCGCACTAATCTAGACCTCACGTAATGGTGTGTTTTGAATGGTTTTTGCAAAATACTCAATAATGTCAAATCGCACATCATTAAAACAACAATTACGATATTATCGCAGACGATATATATCGCACACCCCTAGTGGACAGCATACTCTAAACGAGAGGAACTGATCTGCTTTAACAGGCAATTTCATTGTGTAAGTGAAAGCATTTTTGCATTGGTTTAGTGGATTTTAAAATATCCCTACCGATCTTAAAACAGAACCTGCATCCTTGGAATGAATTATGCTGTTCCTGTAGAATTTCATTTTGACGGCATTGGCAATTATCAGAGAGCTTAAAAGCATTTTGTTGGGTGCACTTTTAGTAGAGCTGATGGAAATTACTTTGGGCTGTCGTGTTGGACAGAGAATGAGCCAGATGAAGGCTCGGGATCCATCAAGATAAACTCATTAACTTGTGCTCTACGGAGAGCTGATGAGTGGACGGAATGTATGATTTTGGAGGTGTGTCTAATAGACAGGCTCCTCCCATTTTCACAGGGTCAGTCTAGCTGTCTGTCTGAAGCTCCCTCGCTCTCTTTTTTCCCTTTCTGCCTCCGTTTCTGGCCCTTTGGGTTGGCTGATGTAACCGTGTGACAGAATCGTGCAAATAGAGGAAAGAAAGAAGAGGATGGAGGGATGAATTTGTCAAAGAACGAGTGGGAGTTTGTGAGGACAGAAAGACACCAAGTGGGAAGATCAGGTGATCTGATTAGACTAGGAAAGCACGACTAGTTCTCAAGGGCTTGACTGTGTTCTCAGGGGGCTGATTATTTTTGTCTACATTTCAATTTGACCTTAGTGGTTATACATGACTGGTGAACCGTACATGCAGTCAAAGACAGTGAGGCGGACTGACTAAAGTGACAGTGGTAACTTTAAAAAACAGCATTTTTTGTTTGCTAATCATCCACAATTCTACTTAACCAGTGACTTCTTCAGTCAATAAGGTAATAAATCAAAGCAGATAGTGTGTGCAAACAGAACGGTGATATTCATTTATGGTTAATTTTCACCGAAGTCGACATTTTGTCCTCCCACATCTGCAGTAGGGGTTTTATTTTGAGTGATTCAGGGGTGAATTTTGAGTGAGGTCTCTTTAAACTCAAATCATATGGTGTGTGTGTGTTTGTGAAGGTTGTTATTTGATTTAATAGCCAGTATGTCAGTGAGCTTTGAAATATTCATATTTTTGGTTATGACAGCTCAGAGTGCTGGAATATGGGTATGCGTGCATTCATGACAGCTGATGCAGAGATAATGATAAAGTTGACAGAAAGAGAGGCTAAGTCGGTCAATTTTGTGCCATTGAGTGACTCTTTTATTGACTTACTGCTGTTTTTGAATGTAACTGCTGTAGAAAACAATTTGATAAGTGAGTTACAGTACCACTTGCTATAGATACTAGAGCTGAGCAGTAAAGCTAAACTGATCTCAGTATTTTCCAACCTTTGCAAGATATTTGGTTTATTTATATTTCAGGATGCTTATGTTGATACAGTTAATATTTCATGTAATATTTCAAATCGATATTTGTTATTTATCTAAAGTGCTGGAGAGGTAGAATTTATTTATTTTTGTATTTATTTATTTACTTAGGAAGGTAGACTCTCCTTATTTAGTGATGAATATTTTCAGAATTGAATTGATTCATTTTTCCAACTCTAGCACCGTTTTTGCTGTTGAGCAAGGAAGAATCATGAAGCTAATCTAATAAGATGGAAACTTAATAGACAAATGAATGCAATAAAATCATTACAATATTGACAAAGTTGTTTAATTTTATATTAATATATAATATCATTATATTAAATATCATTATATTCACTATATTATGTCGTCCAGCCCTTGTAAATAAAATATTTAAGTTTATAGAAATGTAAATAAAAAACCTTGCTATGTGTACTGCGTTAGGCTAACCGAGACTTGTCATATGCTTGCATGTTGTTGCTCTTTTGTTGGTTTTGATTGCTTCTATTGTCCTCTTTTGTAAGTCGCTTTGGATAAAAGCATCTGCTAAATAACTAAATGTAAATGTAAATGTAAATGTAAATGTGGCTGTTAGACATGAACGTACAGTCTTTTCTATTTTCTTTTAGGAAATCTGGAAAAATGTATTTTCCGTGTTTCTACTTGAACATATTCAAGTATACAGTACATTTATACCTCGCAGCCTTGTTTAACATGGCATCTTTTGAGTCTAAGGTCTATGGCTTGTTGAATGAATGGCTGTGAGGAGAGAGATGTGGGAAAGCATGATGTAATGAACAAATGCTCTCTGTTGTCTGTCAGTAGACGCTATACTTTCTACCATTCATTTTTGCAGACTCGATTGTGTAGACGGGAACATGTTCTTGGCTTATACATTTGAAACTGCAAACAGCAACGTGTCATGATAATATATATTATGTCCATTTAAACCGCAATACTGTCATGTCTTATGAATTATTTAGCGAATATGTAATAGAGCAGTGTTCACTAAATAAACAAATATTCTTAGCACTTAGTAGTGAGCTGCATTTGATTTGCATGCCACAACAAATATTGAATCAGCTAACCCACACCTCCAATAAAATAATAATACTCTCATACTCCACGGGGGTTTGCAGCGCTGTCATAAATACATTACATAGTATAATATTTTACCATCCCAATATCAGGGATTTCTTTTTTTTTCTATAATGATGATAAATATATTTTGTACAAAGTAGAACGTATACTGTGAGAGTCAACAGCACATTTTAGACTGGTTTTCACTTAGAATTACATTTTCTTTTTTGTTTAATAGAATGAGTATTACACATACTTTAGATGTTCAGATCTGGTGTGTAGCCTAAATGTACTAAAACATCAAAATTGCATTTAACAGTGCAGACCCTTAATTTAACTTCTGTTTAATTAGCACTAGCGATTACCCTGTGAATTCTGGTATTTTCGGGCATTATTAGCAGGCATTGCCAGAATCCACATAAAGTGTGCTCAGAACTGAGATGATTCGGCATCATATACTGTTGATCACCTCGTCTAAAAATACAGTAATCTACTGAGAAGTCATTTGCGTAGTGTGGATTTGCACAGTAACATTTCTTTATTTTATTTGGTTTTATTTCCTCCGTTGTTTATCTTATATTTTAGGATTGTCTAGGGACTTGATTTGATCTTAATGATGTGGCATCAGATTGTATAATGATGTGTTCATTCCTCCGAGCCACTTTCTTGTTTTTCTTCCTGTACTGTAGAAGAAGAGCACTGGAGAGGCCACCCGGTAAACAAGGCTAAAAATAATGACTCCTAAGCAAGGTTTGATTCGGCCGGCTCTGTCTTCTTTTCCCACAGGAATTACTCTCTGAATGCGCACAGCACCAGTTTTTCCTTACATTTTTTTCCTTTTCTATTCCTTAGAAACATACAAATGGCCATTCAACGGCTTTTGTTTACTGAGCTAAGCAGTGGCTTGAAAGTCCACCTGCACTTGGCTATAGGGTTCCTCTCTGTGTGTGCGTATATGTGAGTATAAGTACACTCCAAACAGTTTCCAAATGTTTTCTACAATTTTGTTGCTCAAACCCTGTTTTTTTTTTTGTTTGCAGGAAAAAATCAATTTAGTAGCAGAGCAAAGGCCTTGTAGAGATGAAGATGCAATATAGTAGGGCTTTGGGTTATGGTGGTTTACCATATGATTCAAATAGTAGATTTAACAGTGCTATTTATATTGCAGTGTTCACACCATTCAGAAGTTTGGGGTTGGTAAGATTTTTTTATGCTCATCAAGCCTGGATTTATTTGATCAAATATAGTAAAAACATTAATATTGTAAAATATTTGCAATTGATAAATATCTCTTGTTTTTATATATATTTTATATATAGTTTGAAATGGAATTTATTCCTGTAATGGCAAAGCTGAATTTTTCCAATGTTACATGATCCTTCTGAAATCATTCTAATATGCTGATTTAGTGACCAAGAAACATTTCTTATTGTCAGTGTTGAAAACAATTGTTCTGCTTCATTTATTTAGGGATTTTTTTCAGGATTCTTTGAGGTTTGGATATTTAGATCTTTTTAATCAAAATATAAACCTTTTATAACAGTGTAATTTTTTTTATTGTCACTTTTGAACAATTTAAAATATTCTTACTGAGAAAATGTTAGTTTCGTTAAAAAAAAAAAAAACTTTATTAATTTATTTTTTTAATACTGACCCCAAACCCTCAAGTATTTGTTTTGTTTTAGGATCCCAGGTTTAAAAAAAAACCACTTCCATAATGTTCTTAAAATGCTCTATTTTCACGCACTAATTTTGTACTAAATATACTAAAAAGGATTCTTTAGTACTTCTTAAGATAAACTTAAGATCAGCTAAGTGTACTCAACTGTGCTCTTTTGGGACACCATGAATATGAAGTAAAATGCACTTTTAACATACTATCTCTGTATTTAAAAAATGTATTTATTCACCATTTGTAGTAGTTGATCTTAGTTGATCACTTAGTTGATCTTAAGTTTCTTAAATGAGTACTAAAGAACCATTTTTAGTATAATAAGTAAAAAATTTAGCGTGCGAAAATAGAGCACTTTAAGTACATTATGTAAGGTAATGCACTTAAAGTGGTACACTTTGTAATTCAGCCATGGTATTAGTTCCTAGGTCAAGTAATGAACACCCTTGGGCGACTGATGAAGTGAAACCAGTACAGTAAATTTTTAAGCGGCAACTATATAATATAAGAGTTGAGTTTGGCAATTCATTTGGATAATGTAGCAGAATGTACTGCAGGTACATATTATATAAATGCACCAGACAGACCAGATGTTTGTACAAACTGATTTGACTTTTGTTGTTGGAATTGATTTTGAGATCAATTACAGATTTAAATGTCAAATTCAGTAAATACATTAAAGGAATAGTGCACCCAAAAATGAACATTGTCATCATTTATAATCAGATATTCTGAATTATAAATCTTTTTACTTTTTTTTGTGGCCATACAAAGTCAAATGTTGTTTGGTTACCATTACCAACATTCTTCAAAATATCTCTGAAGAAAGAAATGCAAATGGTTTTGGAGTGACATGAGGGTGAGTAAATGTGCTCACAAAGTAACGCTATCATAACATGCTAAATGCTGGAACTATAAAACGGCAGCAATGTCTATGCTAGCAAACTGCAGACGGGCTCTATTACAGGGACACCCTGGGTAGTGACATTTAGAATTATGAATCATAAGTGAGTACTACACACAAGTGTATGGCTTTACTTTGATAACTGTAGCTTTTGACTGGAGCTTTTAAGGGCCTTTTAAGTTTCAAGACTTCCCAGAATTCTCACGGTAGGCTGGCTAAAGCATTTCCTGTGATGTAAAAATGGAGCTGTAGGATGACAGAGTATGCTTTTGTTGAGATGACGCTCACCTCCCTGTAGGTTTGATCCATTTGAGAGCCTGTCTCGCTCGTGTTCTCCGCCGTCGAATTGAAACGGCTTCGTTTCCCCAAAGCTGAGACATCCGCAGATCAAGCCATCTCGGCTGCGTCTCCCCTGCCGGGCCTGGGCTCTTTCACAGCTCCGGCTGAGGACTCGACAATGGCGCGATGATGTTCGCCTACCTGTCGTGTCAAGAGATAAAAGCCTCTCGTCTTTGTGCCGTCTGACTACAGATTGTGGTGCGGTGACACTCTCCGTTCTCTGACCCCCTGTCCAGGCATCTGGCGTGTTTTTGCGCTAATGAATTGCCTTTTCGTAATTAGAAATGTCACGTTCTTCTCGCAGACAGATAAGCCAAAATGACAGCTAATAAATAAAAGCCGGAGAAACAGAAAAAGCGCAGGGTCTTCTGGATTAGAGAACAGATGCTAGGGCTGCTTGCGTCGTGCTGTATTTTTCCCGCGCTTGGCTGAAGCCCGCGAGGAACCTTGCCAACCGATTAACAGCTTCGTTTGGCAGATTCGTTGTTTTCGCACCCTCTGATGTGAAACAAAAAGGAAGTATGACATCACAGAAAGCTTGACAGGAACATGCAGAAACTGTGGCTGAAGGCTGGTTCTGCCTGTTTTATTCGTGAGTTGCCCTCTCCAGCTTTGCGCCGTCTAATCTTCGCCCAAACTTTTGAGAAGAATGTCAGAGTTCATTGATCTCATATCCGAGTACAGCAGCGCCTTGAAAGAGGAATCTGATCATTAAAGGTCATTGATCCTTTTCTAACTTGAGAAAGACAAGAGGTGAACTCAGAGCTCACCTCCAAACCTCTTCAAACCTCCGGCATCATCTGGACTAGCTCTCCTTCACCACATCGCTGGTTAACATTCAGCTCACCGTCAGTTCCAGCCTGACAGGTCACAGCCTAACTGAGAATTAAAGATTTGTTTCCCTGCAAGGATGGAGTATCTGCTTTCAAGCTAATGAGAGGGGCTCAGGGCATTCCTGTCCTGCAGAAACATCTTCAGCATACTCATCCAGAGGGCCAGCAGTGCCTGCGGTGTAAGCCTCGATGAACCCTTCGTGCTGCCACCTGAACTTCAAGGCTGTCCTAAGCTAGCCTTGAGAAAGGCCTTTCTTCTGCAGGGGATGAAGAATCATGATACTGCTGGATCATATTGTTGGATCCATTCACTAAAGGGTTTCTCCATGCTATTTCAGTGCAAATCTTGTGGCTTATTTACTTGAACTACTTGCATTTTAGTTTAATCATACTATTTAGTTGCATTCCTTTATATTATCATTATTTTCTTTTCCATCCATTCTCTAAACCATTGCTGTGTGCTGGACATTTTATTTTATTTTATTTTGTTTTATTTATGTGCTATTTTATGCTATTTTATTTTGCTATTTTATGCTATTTTATTTATGCTTTTTTATGCTTTTTTGTTTTATTTCATTATTTTAGTTTTGTCCATTTTTATGCTTTATATTTTATTATTATTGTTTTACCAGGCTCTGTCTTCATTTTATTTTATTACTTCATTTTATTTTGTTTTAAATTGTTCATCCAAAAATTATTTTATTTTATTTATGCTATTTTATGTTTTTTTGTTTTGTTTTATTTTATTATTTTTGAATTTTCCATTTTTATCTTTTATCTTGTTATCTTTTAATTTTCCTTCTTCTGAGGAAAGATAATTATAATCTTATTTTATTATATAATATATTATCGAGTTGAGTGAATTCAATACAACTGCAGCTGACTTGAGGTAATACTGTTTTTTTTTGTTTTTACAGTAAACTGGGGCAGTTCTAAGAAAGTAATACAGGTTTAAGTGAGAACAAATTAAATACAATTTTGGCTAAACAACAGGTATTCCTCTGAGGAATCTTCTTTTTTGTTCTCAAATTGCGATCATTTTTTGGGGCGTATCAGCGGACACAGTGTATTCATGGTGAATAAACCAAGAATAGATGCACATCTTTATATAATGTCCTGTAAGTTCAAATCAAGCTTCGTTTTCTAAAATATGATAATTGCTGATGAATTGGTTGATCAAAATGACAAATGTGCAGATTTTTCTCTGAACAACAGTGCTGCAAAATACAAGCGAGACACTAATTATGCTAAAAATGAACCCATGGCACACAAACTGTTCACGGCGGGAGAATGCTCCGTCAGTTTCCCCTGTTGTTTGCAGATGCAGTTATAGAGGAAAAAAACCCTCCAAAATAGGTTGGGAATTTTGCTGCTGTGCAAAGCAACATAATGTTCTGCCTCCAATTCCAAAGAGTTAGATGTAATGCCTGATACATTCTAATGCTAGTATGCTAATATGCTTGGGGTTTGTTGCTGTTAGGAAATGAAAAACGGTTGGTAACACATTGAACTGTTTCCCTCACCTTATCTTTGAGCCCGGCCACAATACAGTAATGAAAACTGCAGGCTGTTCCTTTCAGAGCTCAGCTTTTTTACGGTGATAAGGTAGATGTGAATACAGTGTGAAAGGCTAATGGATGAAGATGTCCAACAGGTTCATGCTGTCATGCGACTGAATTAAATAATGCCACCATAAATCAAGGAGCGCTGCTATAAAACTATAAGTCTTTGTCATTGCTCTGACACATACAACAGAAGACTATGCAGGCTTTTTGTGTATTACGTCTTCTCTGTAATCATCGCCGTGATGAATCATCTTCTTGATGAAAAAGCACAAGATTCTCCTAAAAATTGTATTATTTTTAGTGAATCTTGCTGAGATAACCCTCACTATTATGTTTTTGTCATAGTAGCCTAACTTGTAATGCACTGTTTTGTGCTACAGACATGAATGATACCTTAATTTTTTATGCTTTTACTCTACTTGAAGTAATCAGACTTGGTTTTCTCATGACTGACATTAAAATGTTAAATCCTTTAGACTTACATCAATAAACCCATATTTTTGGAACATAATATTTTCTGCATTGTGGTGTACTAGCAACAACCCACATCATTGTAGTGTCTTGTTAACAGATTTATCATGTGCTATCGCTATTTTCATTTTCTAGTTGAAATAATTTTATTTTATTACATTTTATTACTTTTAGCTTAGAATCTGTTCAGCTGATAATTTAAAAGTTTGCCAATATCCACAAAAATGTATTTCTTAGCCTGAACTATGGAAAGTATTTCTGGTCTTGTCTACTCTAAAGATCTTATATAAGTAAAAAAACAACATTAAATTTGTTGCATACATTAAAAAATAGGACTTTATCTAAAGAATATTTGCCTGCTGTTATTGCATTATAGACACAGCCGTGTCCTTGCATGACACAAAATAACTCATCAGTGTGATCGAGGTAATGTGAGTTCATGTAAATTGGCTTAGGGTTAGTCTAATTCTTGCATTTGTAATACTAGTAAAAAAAGTGAAATAAAGGGAGGGTTTGGGGGTTTTACTCATCAGTTTTGTTTTGTTTTCAGGTACTGTCTATCAGGGATTATGGATCTTAACTAGGTTTTTACTTTGTCAATAAGAATGATCTTGTGCTATTTTGAGCGTTTGCTTGACAAATGATTCGGGCATTCAATGAAATTCATTTACTTTATCTTTTGGATGGAAGGGCTTATCGTCTTCACATTAAATGTAAAATCAGATAAACCCTCTGGAAATAAATCTGTAGAGAGCACATTATATATATGGATTTTCAAAATACAATTTTATAGCTTCTGCCAGCACCGAGAGGAATTTACTTCAGTATTTATTGTAGTAAATATTTGGCTGTACTGTTTCATAGCAAGGGATCTGATGGATATAAAATGACTTGCCATTTGCATTTCTTTAGGCCTGAAATTTACTCTTTGTGAAGTCAAGCACTTCTAGATGCATAAGACTGATTAAATACAAAGGTGTTATTCATAGCACAATTCCAAACTGCTCTTTTCCACACAATGAAAGTGACTGGTGGTGACTGTGGATTTTCAGTGAACAGTGACTTAAATGTTAGCCTGTTGTTTATGCAAAGCTCTTATATCCCTTCAAAAGTCTTGAAATATAGTGCATAAGCCACAGTGTTTATTTAGCTTTTATGGTGCATTTTTGGCCCCGTTTCCATCCACTTTCATTGTAAAGAGCAGCGTGAACATTCTTCACAACATCTCTTTTTGTGATAAAATCAAACAGGTTTGGAATGACTTTAGAGTAGGTAAATGATGCCAGATTTAATTTTGGGGTGAACTAATACTTTATTGGCACTGACATTTAAAGGTAACTTTAGTGCTCCTTCAAGTTATGAGGTTTGTTACCACCACATGGATTAAGCTTTTGTATCTTTGTTTGCATACTTGCGTTCAGGCCTTATGTTACTTTCTTACTAAATCCGCTTTTGAAGATGCATTACCCATTTAAGGGCAATGCAAGACATCTAAGCCTTGAACCTCAGTGTCCTGACATATTAGAAAACTCCTAAGGGCTGGCTGTGCACAGACCAAATTTCAATGCCACTATGTTAGAGTCTGTGTGATATTGAAAAAGATGTCAAAGCTGCCTTGGAGGGAAGAGGAAAGGAACGGAGGACGTGAGGAACATGTTTCAGGACCACGGACAGCAACCTAAATAGGCACTACATATTAGCAAGTGCTTAACGTCTAGACTCCGCTCGTTCCCCAGAATTATAGAATTGGGTGCAAATGGTTTATAGTTTTTTAGTGTTCTTCAGTCTGCCGGTGGCACTTGTGTTTAGTGCAGTAATGAGGCTCTGTTGACGGGACCTTGTAGTCGAGCTAATAGAGCGTGGGATATATTTGACCAGCTCATCTCATTAATTGTGGCTGCGGTAGACACAAATGTGTGACATACTATTACCACCTCGACCCAGATTAAGTGGACTATATTTTAACATTCAGAGGTCAGCGGTACTCGCTCGCTTTCAGATTGTCACGGTCACTGTGACTTTTAAAGTCAATGTGAAACGTGTTTGCAACCCATTTTGCTTGCCTAATATGACATGTTTCTAAGTGAAAAAGGAAATTTAATGAGGAGAAAATGTAGGTTGGAGTTGTTTTTATCATTTGGATCATGACTGGTGGTCAGAGTGTAGAGACTATAATGAATAATTATAAAATTACAGTATTACAAAATAATGAAAGATTATAATTATTCTTTGAAATACTGGTGAGGAGAAAATGTTCAGGTATTTGTATGGAGCAAATAAATAGGGACTGTTTTGATATTTAAATCTGTGTCTCTCTCTGTTTTTGGCATGATCTAGTGCCCCATTTTTGCATCTGGAGTGCTGAAAGGATTCCAGCCGCAATATTTCCTTGAAGAGATAATTTATGTAGAGACAATTATGCAAATCAGTGTTTTGCATACACATATTAATAATTGTTCTATATTAAGTTTAAAAGAATGTTCGGGGTTCAAAATAAGTTCTATCAGTAGCATTACCACAGATCATTTTCTCCTTTAGTTTGTTAAATGCACTTACAATGGAAATCAAAGGGACGTGATGTTCTGAAATGCTTAGAAACAGTGTTTGCATTAGCATAATATTTTTACAGGAATGTTCTGGGTTTCTGCTTGTGTAAAAGCACCTATTTTAATTCTTTTATGTAAGTGGTATAAATCATTCTTTAGTTGAATTATACTATTCTAGACAAAAGAATACTGACTTAAATCACCAATTTAAATCTTGTGGGTGGATATTCTCACCCTCAAATGGATTTGGAATGACATGAGGGTGAGTTAATGATGACAGAATTTTCATTTTATGGGGAACAAATTCTTCAACTTGAATCCAGAACAGTTTTTTTTTCATTATAAACTAGTTCAGTCGTTTATATATATATATATATATATATATCCTTGTTCGGAAAAGTTACAGAGATATAGAGAGTGAGAGTTTGAAATTGAGTAAATAAGAGGGGACTGACAAGTGGAAAAATAATGAGGGAAAAAAAGCATAAACAGAAATAAATAGACGTTTCGCCCTCACCTGGGTGGCCCCTGGGCTACGCCCCTGAACTCTGCGCTCTTTGGAACTGCAATTGTGGAGGCAGTGCCCTGCCCCAGGCTACCTGCAAGGGGTTAACTGGCAATTATGTCTGTTTAATGCAATGTCAAGAGCATCTATTCACAAGCGATGAGAACGCTGTTCCCCTCCCAGCTCTTCCCTCTGTTCATTTTACACATAAGCAAGCACAGGCTCATGCAAATGGCTTGCCGACAGCACAATCTTTCCCGGATTCCCTCAGTTGTTCTCTGATATTCAAAAGGAATACATTTTTTAAAGGAGTATTAGCATTTTGAAGTCCATCAAAGTGCAGTTTGTTAGTAAAAATGAACTGCACAGTGATGCTTTTAAAAAAAAAAAAAAAGTGACTTCTGTTGGTATCTGCAAACAAGTAAACTGATGTTTTTTTTTAAAATATCCATACTGACTAAATAGTTATTTACAGAATATAAACTACAGTGGCATTTTTGGGCAAAAAGCCAAAAAAAAAGCTTTGTGATACCTGGAATATCACGAATATCATACGTGATATTCCAGGTTTTCTGAAACCATTGCAATAGCTTTTGTGCGAGCAGAAAAATATATAAATTAAAGTCATTTTATCAATCATCTTTTCCAGCGCTGCTTATTTGCATATATTCAAATATGGTATGTTAAAATGTGTCAAATGTCATTGGTTCTTATAAGTTTCATAACCAGTCACAATGTGGAAAACTGGAAAACTTGAATATGTGCATATTATATGTACATATATATTTTCAGGAACGAGAGATATGATAGGGAAACTTTTTATTGAAAAATTACTTAAATTACAGTCTCTCCCAACACAAAGCTACTGTAATATTGTGCACAAGTCATATGTGACCCTGGACCACAAAACCAGTCTTAAGTCGCTGGGGTATATTTGTAGCAATAGCCAAAAATGCATTGTATTGGTCAAAATTATTGATTTTTCTTTTATGCCAAAAATCACTAGGATATTAAGTAAAGATCATGTTCCATGAATATATTTTGTAAATTTCTTACCGTAACTATATCAAAACTTCATTTTTGATTAGTAATATGCGTTGCTAAGAACTTCATTTGGACAACTTTAAAGACGATTTTCTCAATATTTTGATTTTGTTGCACCCTCAGATTCCAGATTTTCAAATAGTTGTATTTCGGCCAAATATTGTCCATCCTAACAAACCATACATCAATGGAAAGCTTATCTATTCAGCTTTCAGATGATGTAGAAATCTCAGTTTTGAAAAATTGACACTTAAGACTGGTTTTGTGGTCCAGAGTCACATATGGACTTAAGGTACATTTTTAGTCCCCTATTCATCTTATTTTGTATTCGATACCATACAGAAACGCAAACAGATTTGCAACAACATAAGGGTGAGTGAATGATGGCAGAATTTTCATTTGTGGCTGTACTATTACGCTGTATGTTCAAACATATATTTTTGCATATCTGCTACATATACTTTTATCTTTATTTAGCGCGTGCTTTCCTCGCAGCTGAAATAAAGCCTTACGGTCTTAATTAAATTATGAATAATATATGGAAAGAGTGTTTATTTCTCTAGTAATGTGTTTCGAAATCATGGTGATAACAGCAAAACATTTTGTGTGTCATAAAAGCAACTACCGATTTAGTGAAGCCCTGGAAAACATAGCTTTATGTAACACGTTCATTTATGATGATATCCAGTAAAGTTTTTTCATAATGCTGCAGGGGAGTGTAAATGTGCAGCAAGACAGCTATAGGCAAAATAAATATTAAACCCTATGCATAGCATCAAATTCAGGGCTCTGTGCATAAATGAAGGTGGAAAACTTGAGTGCAAAAGACTTGAAATAAAATTATAGACCCTCTTTACAAAGGGTCTTTAGAAAGAAGAAACAATGCAGTTAGGAAGTCAAACATGCTGTTTTTTTCTCTGTCAAAAAGTTCTTTATTGGCATCTGTGGTTCCATTAAGAACCTTTCACATTCATGGAAACTTTTCATTGCACAAAAGCTTCTTTATAATTGAAAAAGGTTCTTTAAATTTTTACAATTTTCTTTACACTAAGACGAAATGGTTCTTTTAAGAATTGTTCACTGAAAAGTTTGAGGAACCCCAAATACACTCTTAAAAACAAAGGTGCTTAAAAGGTTCTTCACAGCGATGCCATAAGAACCATTTTTGGTTCCACAAAGAACCATCTCTTTCTTACCTTTTTGCAATCTGAAGAACCTTCTTTCACCACAAAGAACCTTTTGTGAAACAGAAAGGCTCTTCAGATGTTAAAGGTTCTTTATGGAACCATTTAGACAAAAAGGTTCTTCTATGGCAACGTGAAGCACCTTTATTTTTAAGAGTGTACAGTAAATGCCTTAAACACTCTCTTTTGTATTCTGTTGCTGTTTTGGAGAAATGATTGTATTTGTATCCGGCTTCATTCTTCTGCTGGTCTGGCTGAGGAGCTGATCTGTATGCATCAGGAGTGGCCTGTAAAAAACTGCATAATGATTTTAAAGGATTCAGGATTGTGGAACGTTAACAACTGAAATAAAGGAATAAAGGCTCAAAATTGCTCTGAGAATTAGCTTGTCTAAACATGCCAGAGAACTCAATTACATATCTAATTAATGTCAGCAGCGTCTCACAAGGCTAAGAGCTGGAGCGGTTTTTATTAGCTGCCCTTGAAAGGAATTTCACATTTTGCGAACAAGCAAATATGTTGTGCCGATTCAGTACAAATAAATGTCATCTGCGAGGCTTTGAAAATTAGTGCTGCTTGCTAAGGAACATATCATGATTACTATTGCTCATTTCTTTAAAAAGAAAAAAAAAGGAAAGAAACACTAGTCCCACTGAAGTAATGAAAGTGTAATTCATCCTGCACCATTTGTGCTCTAGACATGAATAATACCTCAATTCATGTGGCATGTTGAGTAGAGTAGAGGTGTGCTATTACTTTTCTAAGTGGTTAGACTTACAATTTTCACCTGGCAGATGATAAAATGGGTAAAAAAAAAAATCCCCACAGGCTTAGAATGAAGGAGGGATTCAAACCATATCTGGAGACTTGGGATTGTGTTCTTTTGACTTGAATTAAGCAATCACCCAGAACACCCTAGCGACCATTTCGAACAACTGCATAGCAACAACCTGGCCATGTATGTAGATTTGATTTCAACATGTTCTCATGCAGCCCTCATATTTTTAATTTATGAATAAAAAAAATATTGGTATTAAAGAAGCCTATTCAAGCTTTATTTGATGTGGCTTGATGCGTGAAACAACAACAACAGTAAAATCTGTAATATCTTGAAATATTTTAAAATAACTGTTTTCAGTTTTAATATTTTGATTAATTATAATTAATATATTTTGAAATGTAATTTCCACAAAATTATTAAAAACATTAAGCAGCAAAAACAGTTTTTAACATTGATATTAATGATCGATCAATAATAATTGATTGTCAATAGTAACTGATGTTAATTGAGCACTAAAATTAAAAATAAATACTGTAATAATTAAATTTAATAATAAAATACTGTAAATGTAGCCTTGGTGAGCATAAGAGACTTCTTTCTAAAACATTAATATATTTGAATTATTTCAAATGATTTTTGACTGGTATAGTATTGAATAGGGATTTGGTGGGGCAAACATAAAATCCAGTAATGTGTGTTTTTTTTTTTTTTTTTGGTAATTGACAAGATAACACATGCAACATATAACTGGAAAACATAAAAAATATTTTAATGAGGAAAAACATACATCTCACTGAAAGGTGGTGGTGTTTTCACCTGGTAGATGGAAAAAACCAATATTGTTGATTTTGACTTGAGTGGTCATGGATTGCATATACGACTTTAAATAATGTGATTTTATTTTTAGTTTAAAATAAGGGCACTTTGATTGCACTCTATTTAGTGATTTCGCTGGAACAGAGAGTGGGCTGCAGAGCGAGGTGGATTGAGTGTACTGCTCTAGAAAACCATGTCAGTTGAATATGTTTGAGTCCATAAACCAGCTTAGGGTATCAAAAAAACTTGAACAGGACAAACACAATAAGAAAATCCTTTCCCACTTAAATTGTTAGTGTGTAATAACTTGCTGATGCCAGAAATCGAATAATCTTAGCGTGGTGGCAAAAGTGTAGGCCTTGGTAATTCTTCTGCTTTATTTGTCGTTCTATTATTCCTTCTGCTTACTCATCAAGTGGTGTTTTTTCCCATGGTAGAATGGTGCAAACAGCGCCTCTTTAAACTCAGATTATCCTGCTAACCCTTTTGTGGACTCTTCTGCTCTCTCTCTCTCTCCCTTCGCCTGCTTCCCCTTTGCAAGCTGCATTGGTCAATAATGTAAGACTGTATGCTCGCTGCTTCTTGACAGCAGGGCAGCAAATGGAGCAGCGAAACCTGTCTGCTGGTACTGTGAATAATGCAAGGAGGCTGTTCACCAAGCAGAGCTGGTCCAGGGGCACGCCGTCTTCTCTCCGCTTGCTGACTAAGACTAATGCGAAGAGAGAAAGATTCCTGATCCTAGATCAGCATTCTGGTTCTGCAGACCTTCACAGCAGGTGTTTTAAAGAGGCCTATTAACACAGCCCAAGCAGGGCTGAGAGTTCGTGGTTTGCCTTCCCCTCTTTTGCTTAGATTCAGTTCTGCTGCTCGCAACCCATTAACGTGAATCATTTGTTTACTTACTAAAAGCTTAGTGCTTAATAAAACACAAGCTGATAGTAACAGTCCACCAGTTTCTGGAGTAATGCTTATAAGTATGTATGCTTCAGTCCTGCTGTGCGCTACATGTGCATGTTCCTGTCATATTAGCAATTGGGTAATTCATTGTAAAGATCATTTTTAAAGGTCAAATAATCTTAGGCAAGACAAATTTATTTATTGCACATTTAATACACTATGGTAATTCAAAGAGCTTCACATAAATAGTAAACATCAAAAGTGAAAAATAAAAATGTTTTTGTAAATTAATATTGATTTACAACCAGTGAGATAGTGTTAGTTTTTATTACTATTTTGAATCACTTTATTTTTATACTTTGTTTTCATTTAAATTATGAAATTTTCGTAATTTTCTTGTATTTTTATGTTATCTTTTAGTACTTTTTGCCTTTTTGTATATATAGTTTTCAAGCAACGAAAATGTTTATTTTTATGGTTTTAGTTTTAGTTAGCTATAATAACCCTGGTTAAAACAAGTAAATAATTGCGCTACATAAGTTTGATTTTTAAGTTAAGTTAACTTAGTGCTATGGACTGAGCTATGCATTAAATTGATGGTTCTATTCTATTCTATTCTATTCTATTCTATTCTATTCGTTTTTTCCATTGTGTAAATAATCAAGTTAAAATGAAGTAAATCGAGTAAAAAGGAAGTTTGTTTTTTGAAAGTCTGATGTGCTCTGTTTAGTTTAGAATGCACTGCATATCTGATCCGTATGATGCAATTGAATTAATTTTGCTTCAAAATTCCTCCCAGAAAACAGGAAAAAGTGCATAATTGGAGTGACACTGGCCAGTTGATTTGTGTGTCTGGTATATTGGTCAACTGCTACTTGTTAATTCAGCCTCATGGTTTTTTTTAACATTTCATAGGTTTAATTTGATTATTTAAAGACATGTAGACAGGTGAAACCTGGTTGCAGAAAACAGAGTGCTTCAGACAATGTATGTCATTTATTGCATCATTCTTTCATCTGTGGCTTACAGTAAAAATGTCTAGCTGTTATTGTCTGTACAGATGAGAAGTGCAACAGAAAACACAATTATCGATAAAACTCGCAGTCATAGAGAAAATATCACAGTACATCATTCTGTTTTGGGCATTTCTCCGATACAAACTCTGCAGTGTCCAACGCTTCATGGTGGTCTGCTTGTGATGGGAGAGCATAGTGGTCTGATGTTAATTGACAGTAAAAAGTGTTTCCCGTTTGAGTCCATGAGAGAGCCGTGAGGTGATTGACACTTACAAGAACAACAGCATGATGTCATGTGATGCTCAGTTACTCACTGCAAAATCAACTGCTAATCATACACAAGTGTTATTGAACATGTAAAACTATAAGAAAGTGTTTTCTTTTCATTGAATAGTCCTTGTACAAGGGTGCATTGTGTGTAGGCCCTCTCCCCATTGCTAAATGTTCCCTGTCGAATATTAGTTTTGCACCATTTATGGTTTTGAATATATGTTAATTTGGCCTTTTTTCAAATGTTTGAAGGCCTAATCAAATGCAAAATATAAAGCACAATAACACTGCAGTGCAAATTAACAATGCAAATACCTGACCAGTAGGCTATTTGATTTACATTTATAGATGTATTATAAATTAATGTTAATGTAAAATTATATTATACTTATATAAACATTAATGGTTTATATATATATATATATATATATATAAAGAATAAAGAAATGGAATAATAAATAATATGTTTATTTAGCAAGGGTGCATTTTATTGATCAAAAGTGACAGTGAAGACATCAAATTTATATATATATATATATATATATATATATTACAATAAATAACAATATTACAATAAATATATTACAATAAATAATAGGGGAAATATTTTTTTATTTCAAATAATATATGGTGTTCTTTGGAACTTTTTATTTTTCAAAGAAAAAAGATCTTTTATTCAGCAATAATGCTTTAAAATAAATAATAGGGAAAGTATTTTTTTGTTTCAAATAATATATACTGTTCTTTGGAACTTTTATTTTACAGAGAATCCTGAAAAAAAGATCTATCACCATTTCCACAAAAATATTAAGCAGTGTAACTGTTTTTTTAACATTGATAATAAGAAGAAATGTTTCTTGAGCAGCAAATCAGCATAGCTGAATGATTTCTGAAGGATGGTGACACTGAAGACTGGAATAATGGGTTCTGAAAATTCAGCTTTGCATCACAGGAATAAATTACATGTTGAATTATATTCAAATAGAAAACAGTTATTATAAATGGTTATAATATTACTGTTTTATAGTATTTTGGATCAAATATCAGTGCAGCCTTGGTAAGTATAAGAGACTTCCTACAAAAAAACATTCAAAAAAATCTGACCGACTTCTGAACTATAATATAAGTACTCCATTTACTTTATACTGTATATAGCGAACACCCGCAGACACAGTTTGAGAATGAATGCTGGGCCATCAAACATAGTTGATGACCACAGCAATACGTTGCTAAAGTCTCCATCCAGGACATGGTGTCTGGGAGAAAGCTTACGGCAGTCCGGTCATGGTGTGGTGAAGCAGCCAGTCACGTATCACCATCAAAAACCCACAAAAATCTTTTGAATTAAATCCAAGAATGTCCATTTTATGGCTGTATAGACTATCAGAGAGAAAACTGCTAAATAAAAGGATCCCAAGCCCACTTGTATGAGTCACTTGGCATCTTTATAATGCCAGGATGTTTAACTCATTGCATTTTTCTTTAAACAATAGTATGCAAACGGGAGTGCAATTCATCATACAGATTTTTTTTTTCCTTCAAACATTCTATTGCAAATCTTTACTTTGTGCAGAGAATTTCAATTCAAGACTTCTTTCAGTGCCTGTAAGCAGGTATTTATTTCAACTCTTAACTGTGTCTCATGCCAATTTATAGGTTTCTGTCATCAGCATTAGAGCTTTCAGACTCCAGGGTTCACAGTTAGAAGGAGGAGTATTTTCTTATGACTGACAAAAACAGAAGCATAATTTTCTGCTCAGGCAGACACAGTGTCAGCTGAAAAGCACAGGGGGAAGCCTGAAGATCCACTCAACATGCCTTTGATCGCATTACGGCTCTTCTGGCCTTCAATATGCTTTCAATTTGTGTCAGATTTCCCCCTCGTGCTTTAGCATTAGCATTTAGCAATCATCTGCTTGAGTGAAATCTCGGTCGGCGGAGGAGAGAGCGGTCGGGCTTTGATGAGGGAAAAAATACTGGTAGTTTGCAAACAGGGAAAGTGGGAAGGTTTTTAAAATAAGCCAGAGCCAAATTTTCAGATCAAAGAAACAGTTAAAAGCAGCCTGGGTCGCATACTGATTGCTCTGCTCATTCAAAATTCACTTCGCTGAGGTCCTAGAGACTTTGGCTCGGAAAATGCACTAGATGACGGATCCTAGCTGAATTTACATGTTTAAGAGTGTCGTTTTTCAATGTTGAATATTTTTTCTTATCCTATATGTTCACGTGCAGAGACTGCTGTGAAGTAGGCCATTTGTAGGTTGATTTTTTTTTTCCCTTTTAAGACGTTGCTCTTGGTCTGACATAGCCACAGGCGTTTTTTAATTCCACAAATAGTGTAGAAATGACATCGGCTTTAAAATCAAATGGAATAAATAGAACAGCATTACTGTAACAAAACATCCTAATGAAACATGACATGATAAAGCATTAAGAAATAAACGGGTATTCATGTTAATCAGTGTTTTTATTCTAACAAACCAAGTTAGTCCCTCCTACACTGAAATCTCATTGGACCAGCGTACCACTTGTCAAGTATATTAATCATATAAATATGGGGTTGGGTGTAATTGTTGATTGTTGTTGTAATCTGGTTAGGACACAGTTTTAAGCTGTTGTAAGAGTATGTGACTGCACTTGCGGTGTTAACCAAGTGTTTTGAGCTTTTATAAGTGTGATTTATTTATTTATTTTTGTTTGGTTATTTTTTTCCTTTTCCATGGTACATTTTTATGAACATGTGATGATAAGGTCAGTTGTTAAACTGGTAAATGCAAAATCTAATTAAAAAATGGGGGGATACATAATTGAAATAATAGGATTAAACTCTATAATTAACTGCTAACTTAATGTAATATTTGGTTTAAAATAAAATCGGGTTGGAACATAATAAAAGGGTTATTTTCTTAATCCATCTACCATTTTAATTTTTCAGCATTTAAAAAAGTAATTAAAATATAATTCAGAGTATGTACTCTGAATGAACAACTTTGTTATTGAAAAGGTTAACTTAATTATAGCTCTCCCCTGTAGAAAAAAAAAAGATACTTTTTTTTTGTACTGTATTTTTCACCCGTAGCAAAAAATATCCCCTGATATGACATCATATTTGACATATTCCTCTTGTATTCTCTTTGGAGTTGTATGCTAGTCCAAAATCCAAAATCTTTGACCTCTGTTCCTCAGCGAGACCTCTGAGGAGAGGCCTGGAAAATAAGAGACACTTGCAGAATAAGTCAGACGAATCCACAGTGCAGTCTGACACAAATGTGTGTGTGTGTGTGTGTGTGTGCATGCATGTAAACATTTTCACTGTAATTTGAGTTTGAGACCCTTCCTATAATTACATGACATCTTCTACTGAACCTAGGTTTAGTTATATTGGCTTATTATGAAGATAAGGCAACTTGATGCTAACATGTCTTTAGTTTCACCGCTGCATACGGACCACATCACCTCTGCAAATCATTCCATTGCTCGTTCCAACAGACGTTTACAGGTAGACTAAAGACAGATTTCCAGTGGCTCAGTGCAGAATCATTCATCTGGAAATGAAGAGTACGGGAGTATTTGTGAGGAGTTTCTGCTGTGCCACGAAGTGGAAAGATTACCCAGAAAAACAAAAAAACCCTTTGTATTCTCAGCTCGGTGCAATGCATGCAATCATTCTGCGGTTTGACTTATACAGATGAGATATGCAAGACTTCTACTAGCTTTCCCTGTATTTTAACAACCACTTCTTGAAAAGCCTGTCTTGAAGCTGCAAGGAAAATGATGTTCAACTCTCACATTCATAGATTTTTTTTCCTTGTATCTATATTGCATTCTTTCTCCTTTTTTCTCGTCTTTTTTTTTTTTTTTTTTAACAACAAATTGTTCCAGTCGCTCAGAGTATGGCATACCTGGCAATCAGTAAAGCATTCAACATCAGATATTGTCCTTTGAGTCAGAACCAGAGTACAAACTTGGACAGTTTTCAACCAGAACAATCTTAGTTTTCTGCATATCATGCATTTCATGTGAAACCAGAGGTCGGGTCATCTATAGGTTTTTATATTAGATGTTTAGCTAACTACGCTATGAACATTTAAGCCGAACAGATTGCACCACTTAAATTCCTTTATAACTTTGACAACTGAAAGCCATTGTTTTGCATATCGGTTTGAACTCAAATGCAGTCGAATCCATTTGTAAAAATCTTCACATATTGCGATTGATTTCACCAACTGCCATCAAACGCTGAGCTTTGAAGTTTCCATATTGGCTGGTATTAGAAGTTTTCACTGCGATTGAACCAAAAGGCTTGTTTTACATGTTTGACAGTGTCAGAAAAAGCGTTCTGCCCACCATATGTTGTCCTATTAACTTCAAGACAAACACATTTTTGATGGTGTTTCTGATTCAAAAATGAATTGTATTGTTGAGTCAAGGATAACAATACTGTCTGACAGTGCTCTGTGGATAAATAGATATGTGTATTGTCCACATTCATTTACTTGTTCTTTGTTTGGAGCATCAAGAAACAAAAGATCTAGTATTTAAAAATTGTTTGTTGTCGAAATCCTTTAAAGAAAATAGAACATTTGGTTCACAATAGACTAGCTCCTATGAAGTGAACGCTTAATCATGTTATCCATTCTGTTATATATAGTCCATTTAAAGGCATAGTCCACCAAAAAATGAAAAATGTCATCAGTTAGTCTTCATCATGTTGTTCCAAGCCAGTATGACTTACTTTCTTGTATGGAACATAAAAGGAGATATTTTGAAGAATGTTGGTAACTAGAAAGTTTTAGGATCCCTTTGACTTCCATAGGATGAAATATAAAATGGAATTCAAAGGGAACAGAAACTATTTTGGGGTGGACTATCCCTTTAATTATATTTAAATGTTCTAAATTTAGCAACCAGCTAATAGGGTCACAATAAAACATCTAATATAATATTTATTTGACGAACAACATGTTTTGAAGGTTTTGAGTGAGCATTTGTAGGAAAAGGAAACTAATACAGTTCTTCAGACCCATTTTGAATCCTATTTGTGGAAATTGCCTAGCGCCCAAACGTCTGTTTTCCCCTCCTGGCTCTTGCTTGTCAAGGCCCATCAATGCTGCTGTGGACCCATAACTACACCTGAGGCCCTCCTTTCTTCCTCTGTACACTTCTATCCCTCTCTTTCCTTTCAGACCTTCTCCATCTTTGATTCCCCACTTCACCCAGCAGATGTCTAGATCTTAAGTTGCACTCCTGCGGTCGGCGAGCTGGCAGACGTGAGCCTCGCGTGCCCGGTTCCTTCGAGCCCTGTGGGGAAACGCGCCTACCTGGGCGGCTCTGTAATTTTGTTTTCTCTTCGCTTCTTTCATATGAGCGCACTTACATCCACGCAGCAAGGTCAAGCGCGTCTGGAGAACTTGTATGACTCTACATCTGCAGGATTAAACGCATTTACCGCCTCCGTTCAGACGAAGAGGGTGAGTTTGAGAACTGGAGAAAGGAGAGATTTGACGTGAAGGACCAAAATAAATATGTCAGACATCTTGCCATCTGCACGAGGGGCATTCCAAAGGGACTAATTAGCCAGCCGTGGTGGGCTGGATTGCTCGTTTGAAAGTGATTCGCTCTTCTTGGGGAAAACAGGTGGAGGAGTTTTTTTTCCCTTCACTTGCTTTATTGCGTTTGAGTGGTTTGGCAATTGCACTTTTACTCTTAATGCTTGTTCTTCTTTGAATATTTTATAAAATGCCTTCATTGGTGTCTTTAATGCTGTCAATCAGCTGCTGTTGTTGGTGTCCCTTAGGTGTATAGTGTTTTACACATATTGGAGCGAGATGATGAGTCAGGGGAGAAGCTGCTTAATAACTTGTTGGTTCTTTCCTCCCTCTGGTTTATGTGTTTATATGCTTTAAAAGTGAGTCATACTGCCTTAGAGGTAGCAGAGAATTGTGGGTCCACAAAGGAAAGATGGGTTTTGGATCATTTGCAAAGTATACTATGCTTATTTCTTCAGTATTTTAGTCTGTGCAGTGTATTATTATTATAATTTAAAATAGCTGTTTTCTATTTGAATATATTTTAGAATGTAATTTATTCCTGTGATGCAAAGCTGAATTTTCAGCATCATTACTTTGTATTATATCAATGTTGAAAACAGTTGTGCAGCTTTATATTTTGATGAATAGAAAGTTCAAAATGACAGCATTTGTCTTATATGTCACTTTTGATCAGTTTAATGCATCTTTGCTAAATAAAAGTTTTAATTTCTTAGAGAAAAATCTTACTGACCCCAAACTTTTCAACAATATTATATACATTTACTGTTTATGCATTGTATATGTGGCCCTGGACCACAAAACCAGTCATAAGGGTCAATTTTTCGAAATTGAGATTTATACATCATCTGAAAGCTGAATAAATAAGCTTTCCATTGATGTATGCTTTGTTATGATAGGACAATATTCGAGATACAACTATTTGAAAATCTAGAATCTGAGGGTGCAAAAAAATCTAAATATTGAAAAAGTCGCCTTTAAAGTTGTCCAAATGAAGTTCTTAGCAATGCATATTACTAATCAAAAATTAAGTTTTGATATATTTACGGTAGGAAATTTACAAAATATCTTCATGGAACATGATCTTTATTTAATGTCCTAATGATTTTTGGCATAAAAGAAAAATCAATAATTTTGACCCATACAGTGTATTTTTGGCTATTGCTACAAATATACCCCAGCTACTTAAGACTGGTTTTGTGGTCCAGGGTCACATATTATATATACTATGCACAGTATGCAAATTATTGTACTACCGTTTGAAACGTTTACTGTTGCGTAATGTATACAGTGTCACATATTAATTTTTTATATTAAGCACCTTACAGCATATATATGCATAGTATTTTATTTGAACATAGCCGTAATGACCAAATGAATAACTAGATACCTCGATCATAACCATAATAAGACCATGTGTTTTGAAGCAGAGGATTTGATTGGACGACATGAGGGCTTGTCAAAGACTACATTGTTTGTTTCTTAACACGTTAAAATGCAATTGAAGGTTTGCTCTGCCCTTAAACCAAAACATGTCCACTCAGGGAAAGGTTGTTGCACACTTGGGTTTGTTAAAAAAAAAAACATTCTGACCTCTTTGGCTCCTATTTACCCATGTCTCTCTTCAATCAATACACGCAAGCCCTTTGGGTGCGTGCAGGGCGACGTCAGCTATTTACAGTGTGTGTGTTTTCAATACCCCAACTCCATTGACTTGTCAACGACCTCATAAGCTAGTGAACCCCATCGGCTTTGTGCGGTTATTGCGGGCAGAGAGGCTAATTGTGCGTATGGGTGGGAGGAAGAAAGCATGAGGGAAAAAGAGAAAGAAAAGACATCGGCTTGATGAATGATACTTATGAGGCTCTGACAATGTGTGCAAAGACTTGCATTTTCTAATCAAGTTTAAAAAGCGCAAATTTCGTTTTGTGTGTGTGTGTGTGTGTGTGTGTGTGTGTGTGTGTTCTTCACTGTTATTGTTTCTCTTAGGAGTTAGGAATATATTGTAGTTTTGTTCTAGACATGAATGTTACCTCAGATTGTGTGGCTTGTTAAGGAGAGCTGTTCTGTTACTCAGACTTGACAGATTTCACCTGGCGAACGATTAACAGCATTCTAAAAGAAATCTGCCTTATCAACTCCATAACAACACCCTAGCAACCACCCAGAACACCCTACATTGTGGCAGTCAGTTTTGCATGTGTAAGCGCCTCTGTAGAAATCTAATTCTACTATATATGTATATTTTATATTGATGTAGTGTGCATTAACATGTTTAAAGTCTTTTTTTGGCTTGCAAAATGCAACACAGATTTCCTCAAATCCAATAGTACTGATTCATAAAACACCTGCCTTAATCAAATCCTCAAATTGGGTTATTCACATGCTTCTGCTGCGGCCACAAAAAACCAAACCAGTGTTCTTTTAGCGTAGAGTAATGAAGGACAAAGAAACCTCCAGAGTCAGACTGAATACTGAACATATGCATGAAAGCCTCACAGTCTCTGCCAAACACGCCGGCTCACAGCCCCTCATATGAAGCCCGCCTTTGCGGTAATTTGAGGAGGGATGCTGGCAAAAGGCATGAAAAGATGGCTGTGATACTGCTGTTGTCCTCCTTCCACAAGTAGAACACAAGCTTGGCGTGGCGGCGCGATGATTGCTTTTGTGTGTTCTGGTCTCTCCGGACCCCTCAAAGACAGAGAGGGAATTACTGGCCTGCAGCCTCTGATAGTATATCAAGATTACTGTGTTTTCCAGACAAGAGCGGACCACCGCCAAAGAGCGAGATTGTGTCACTCTCTAACGCATTTGAAGGATGGCTGATATTTGAGGAAATTAATGGCTGTTTGGAATCGTGTCTGCAGTGTTCTAAACGATCTCGCTTTTTGAAGATTTATGGATCATTTTGTGTTTTGGAGTCATGCGTATGACTGACTGTGCTGACTGTATTTCAGAATAAAATGGGATATTTGATCTGACATTTACTATTTTCTGCGTGTTTGAGCCAATTAGAGGAAACTGTAAAATGTTTTGTTTGGCGTAAAATGAGAATGTTTCCCTTCAGAAAAGGGGCATGGTGTTACATTAAAGTGAACAAGAAATCAAAATTGCTGTTTCATGACCTTTTGTTACAACATGGCCTGATAATTTACACAATATGAGGCAAGTTGTCACAGTGACAGGTTAACAGGTTTTTCAGTTCAATTTTGGACTGTAAAACAATTGATGAAACAATGAAACATTCAGAACATTCAGAAATATAAAACCACTGTTTTGGCTATCAAATATTGTGATTTATAAATTGAATGATGAATTATATAAATAAAAAAATGTATCTGACAACCTTCCCCAATATAAGACTGTATAAAAATTTTTGGTTAAAACCTACCTCTATTATACTGTTTTGCCTGAATATGCTAATGTGGTTACTGCACCTTTGGCCTGGTTTAGATTGTTTTTTATTTTGCATATCCAGATGGGTTTTTCAAAGTCTGGACAGCCAAAAAAAAAAAAAACACAAAATTTGATTTTTTCAAATTTGATTCAAACGACATTTGGATTTAAATCAGAATTTTACAGATGCGTCTCATTCTAGATGCTCTGACTGCTCAAATTTCAAGTCGTCTTTTGCGTCACTCTTAACGCAACACACAATGATAACATCAAAACCAGTGATGGAAATGCCAGAAGTATTCATACAGTCAGTATTCAAACGAAACCAAAATCAGAACATTACAATATATACCAGTCTCCTCCGTCGCTGAGTTTTTCTTGCACCGTGACTCTACAGGTGCTTATTTGGAGATTGAGATGATGCATCTCTATTTTTCCTTCATCTGTTTAAAAAGCCTCATCAAAAATGTGGGTGCACCTGCATCATTACCAAAGCAGCCCATGCTGATAAGATGGTTGTCTGGACACATAAATCTGATTTTATCACTTGCACATTAACAATACGGACAGTCTGACTGAAAAGCTCTGATTTAAGAAAAAAAAAAATTGATTTGCCTGCAGTCTGAATACAGCCTATGTGACAACTAGCCCCAGTTTCCATCATATCAAGTACTATAGTATTACCTATAAACCATAGTACTTATGTCCATGTGTTTGATAGTGTATTTAAGATAAATTAGCTGTTTACTGACTGTTATTTCCCATATGTCATTGAATCATATGTTAATTTCTTTGCTTAAGTATAAACACGTATGGTGTGTGTGTGTGTGTGTGTGTGTGTGCGTTTGTAGGATGCGGGAGCGGGAGCTGCAGCGTGTGGGCAGGAGATTGCTGCTGTTGGGCATCTGTCTGCTGTCTCTCTGGGGTCAGCTGAGTCTGGCCTCAACACATCGCAGCCATATTGGTGAGTTGCATGCAAACATATACACATTAACTTTAATGGGAAGCATTAGCGGAAACAGACTATCAGCTGAGATTTTGCCCACTCGGCTGCTGTGTTTAGCATTGGATGAGCTTGACCTCTAGTTTCTGAAGTCCATTTTTGCTGGAAATTCATAGACAGTATTTGCTGTTTGTTGTACTAGGGGTTTAACAACCTTGTGCTACTCATTTTCAAAATGACCCACTTGACCTTTGTGAATAAATGATGTTCCAATTGGATTTACCTTGAATAAAATCAAACAGAAAGATCTGCGCTTGTTTTCTCAAGTTGGAGATGCAGGAAGAATCTGCTGAATATCCATATGCTGCTCTTTTTAAGCTCCAGAGACTTATTCGAGGTCTCGATTATGGATCTTTCTTTCAGTTTTCTTAAGGTGAGTTAAAAAGAGACAAATTGTTGACAAAGCAAAAATATAAAGCTATACAGTGAAGGTGGATAAGAATTTTATTTGACATTTGTGTTAACAAATCTTTTTTTCTCTAAATCGTGCAGACTTAACAATGTAACAAACATTGTTAGTAAGGCCTGCGTAATTTAGAGAAAAAAATCGAATACCAATTTAAAATAATAAAAAAAAATCATTAAAGTAAAAAACCTTTTCTTCACAGGTTTTCTGTGCTTGTTTGTATAGATGCACAATATCAATACTATTATAAAATAACAACAACAACTAATAAACAGCTATTATTATTATTACTAAAATTAATAAATGAAATAAGAATTATTACTATTGTAATATGAATACATAGAAAAAAACATTTTATTTTACAATACAACTTTAAAATGACAATACTAAAATTAAATATTTAATCTTTTTCAAACCATAAAAACATCATGCTTTTATTTTGGCAGAAAGCCACAGGGAGCCCTTAAAGCTTCTCTATACAGAATATGTGTTTATTTAATTAAATCACAGCCTTTGTGATTCGATCATTGCATTAAGCCATATCACAATTATGTATTTGATTAATCATACAGCCCTAATTATAGAGATCTGTTCTTCATTTGATCTCCTTTTAAATCTCATCGCCCTTGTCTTGCAGAAACCATTGAGATATAAAAGCACTGTAGAAAGTACTGTAAAAATACATTTTGTGAGTTTTCTTTCTGGAGGCTCTTGTCTTGATGGGAGGGCAGCGTTAGGTCAGTGAAGCCCAGTTTCAGGCCAACAGGGACGCCAGGAGGAGAAGGTGTTAGGCTTGTCACAGAAATCTCATTGTAAGGAGAAAGCAGCAAAGTGAAAGAGAAGGAGAACCTTGGGCAAAAGGTGGAAGATGTGAATACACATCGCAATAATGAGACCCCGTCCACAGGGGCCGAGTGGCAAACAGTAGCGGACCAGGAGCGAAAAGAGGAAATCATGTTTGAGCACGTATACACGCACAGACCTGAGTATATCCTTTCTCTGTGCGCCGAAAGCCACAAAGACCCATTGGGGACGAAGCGAAGCAACAGCGACAATTAATCTCCTGTTATCGAGTCAAAGGCCGACTCTAAATAAAATCATGCAGCTTTTCAGGCACAGCAACAAAGATAGCAACAAGTTTAGGAGGCCCCATCCTTCTCCCGGTGGATGTGTATATGTGCGGTATGTCGGAGGTAGAAAGGGTGATTGATTACAGTGCAAGTTGCCCAATCATTCAACCTGCGGTGGGGAGAGAGTGGCTTTCCACCCGACGCCGGTTCTTCGGCTCCAGGCTAGCACAGAACTAATCACAGAGTAACTCCCAGCGGCTCGGGGAGGTCAGGCCAAGGTGTTACCCAGTAAACAAACCTCTTTAGCCCTGCTGTTTAAGAGAAGTGTGGGCCTCCTGCTGCTTTAGAGAGTCAACCTCTCTGCACACCCTTAAGAGAGCACAGATCAGCCCAATAACACCACAGGGACAACAGCAATGCCAGGACTCATTAGTTAGTCATGAGAGAGATAGAGAGAGAGAGAGAGAGAGAGAGAGAGAGGGAGAGAGACTGGGTAAGGTTGGAAGAGGGAGAGATATGGCAGCAGATGAAAATCTGGCAACTTTCAAAGAAAAAAAAAAACCCCTAGCAGAAATGCCTTGAAGTTGTAGTTGTTAATAAACATGGCCAATTTAAATGTGATTTTTTTTTTCTAGAGAAAATGTTGATCTTTTCAAGGTTGTTGTTTTTTTATACAGCTTAGGAAATATTTGAGATCAAAATTTGAGATTTATTGTGGATGCTGCTTTACTGCAAAGTAATATTCTTAATTTTCTTAATTAAGTTAGTAAAATATATTCATTTTAAAACAAAATCACTTGAGAAACAAAAATAAACAAATACTGTACATAAAATATTATGTTATTTTTCACACAATATAACTTGAGTTTTCTTACACATTGTCTTTTTTTATCATTATTTTTTCAAGCATGAATCTAACAAAATTTAGAGAGGTTTATTTTCAGATCAAGATAAAAAAACAAATATGTTCAATGCACTTGACTGTTAAACAGTGGCAAAAATGCTAGTTGAGTAAGTATTTAAAACTCAGTTGAGCAACAGTTGTAATATTGAAAACTGTTATTAAATGAGTGTGGTTGTTAATTGTGCTGCTTGTCAGACTTGTCACTATTTCCTTTCCATACAAATGAGACTTTTGTTGTACATTAAGAACTGTGAAATTGGCATTTATGTCATTAATAGCTCTAATAATTGATCATTTGGTCTTGGAAGAATATGTTGGGAAATATTTTGTTGGTATATATATATATATATATATATATATATATATAGTTTATATTGAAATTTATATTTGAGATTTATAGATTATAAATTTGAGCTCACTTTGAGAAACTCAAAGTTTAGATTACCAGCATTTATTTCTCACAAGATATAGAAATTTCTCTATTTGCTCATCAATTAAACTCAGTGCTGTCTAGAAGAAACAATTGAGATAATATTTAATTGTTAATTTTTGTCCTATGTGGGTGATCTTGAAGGAGCCGTTGCATCAGTGTAAAATCTCTTTCTATAAATTTATAAAGCCATAAGTTCATCTCTTACTGTTGATTAGATGGAATGTTTCCCTCCTCTTCTCCTTAAATAGATGCGTCTCCATATTAATACACAGCAATCAAGCACTTTCTGATTTGTTAGTCAGTAGCTGCAGGGGGAGATTCTGCAACACATGCTGGAATAATGGAGGCGTGAAAACCACATTGCAAGAGCTGATTATCAGATTTAATCTGACAGCTGGTCTCTTTTCTTCAGATACAGGGCTT
>JAFVLL020021942.1:71232-91015 GCA_021397915.2 Tor tambroides
CATAAAAGAAAAATGGATAATTTTGACCCATACAATGTATTTTTGGCTATTGCTACAAATATTCCCCAGCGACTTAAGACTGCTTTTGTGGTCCACATATGTAAATGTAAAACATATTGTACATTCTTAATTGTTGTATTTTTCTTTTTGTTTGGTTTTTAGGTTTAAGTGGGCTTAAGCTTTCTTTTCCTTATTGAAGAGTGCTTGTAATATACCTTTAATTTTAGTGTACCATATAATATATAGCTTGTCAGTTATTATTACTAGATGTTAGAAATATTGATTATATTGAAAGCAATATTGCATAGTAAGGCTAAACAAGGAAACATGGTGACATTCAATCAGAGTTTTGGGTTTCACTCTGTTAACTGCGGCACTGATAATGCAGACTATTTTTTTCTCACGGTTCGTTTGCACATCTCCAGTAGAGTCGCATTTCATGGTTTGAGCATGGTTATATTTTCACCCAGCTGAGGATATGTCAGGAAACTCAATATTTCTCTCTCAACTCTAATAAGGAATTCCTTGCTGTTATTACTAGAACAGATTGATGGCCCCAGATCGTAAATTAAAGATATTTGCTTTAATAACTGTCCCTTTGAAACTGCCCACTCAATAAGTGCAAGTAATAATACGATATCAATCCTGGAAGACATTTACGAGCAGGCATCCTTCGCTAAAAGAGACGAGGCTAGAGATATCTATTGTGAGGGATGCTCCAAAGGGTTTGTGGATTTCTCAGGTTGTTGGTTCCCTCCCTCTCTGTATTAGTTTCCACTACACCTCACCCCAAATGTGTTAAAGTTCTGCTAGTTACCCACAATAGGTAGTTGGGCCCAAGTGAAATTGAATATTTTACTTTTTACTTGCACAGTTTTTATAATGAATTCTATCAGTCGTCCATGTAGGCAGTTAATAGCATGCAATGCCTTATTGTACATAACTCACATAATAAACTTTCAAAGAATATATGTTTCTTGTTTTTATTAAGTAAAACAATATATTTTAATTTATTTTAATTAATTTTATTTTCTGGTTCACTCTGGAAATGTTGCACTGGAATGTTGACTTAAATTGAGGCAACCGAATTCAGAAAGCAGTTTTTCAACAGTAATATTAGCACCAAATTTAGCAATATCAACCACTGTGACACCACAATAAAAATGAATTTGTCTTATTTCCAGTGTTGATTCTACATAATATATCAATATTGAGTCCTGTATTTGTCAAGTCAAATTTCTATGCATATACCTTAAAGGGTTGTAACCCCTGGATGCAGAATCTTACACCATAAGCCTCTCAGTTTGCTCAAAGAACATCTGTATGCTAGTGTACTCCTAAAATAGAGTAGATATACAGTACCTGTTTAAATTTTAAATGTCTTTCTCTTCCCGGAAAATGAACCAAAAGTATTGATGACTCATCTTGTACACTGCAATTACATTTTACCCAGCATACGGCGGCATTTTGAGTCAGAGATGCTTAGAAATGTGAATTACCATGAATCTACATAATAGCACATGTTAGACTAACAATATTTTGTCCCAACAAGCCTAAAAGATTCTGAACAATTTCTTGTTGAACAGTGCTACTGATCGGTTAAGGGTCTGCAAGCTCCCAGCATGCATTACTGCATTTAGTTACTGTTGTAAGATTATTATTGTGCTGTTTGCTTGAATTTTTTTTCCACCTTGCTGCAGTCTTGGTGTCCCTGAGTGAGACAGTAGTTGAGTCTGAGACTAAGATTTCAACTCATGCTTCGCTCTCAATTGGACGCATATCAGTTTTGCAGTGATTAATTTAGCATTCATATCTTACATGCAGTCTAATACCTGTCTGGTGACCCACAGTGACCAGTGATACTACTAGAAAAGTGATGCTGGTTAAATTATGCAAAACAAAATGTTCAGTGCCAGGGAGCGATGCGGTGTTCTCAAATGTGAATTAATTATGACCAGCAGCTACCATAGTGTAGGTTAATGACTCTTGAACAGACCTCAGTTAAAGTAATTTAGACTATTAAGAATTCATAATTGTAATATTTCACCTCTGGCTGGCGGCAGCTTTGCTCAACACTCATTGTAATTTGGCCGATTAACAATTAGTACTTGCAATATTTCACCTTGACCCGAAATGGCGTATAGTTGAATGAGTCAGAGCTGGTCATGGAAGGTTTTATGATGGTTTTGGTTGGCAATCTAATCTGGACCTTGGAAAAGTAACACCTTATGTGTTTGTTATGGGTGATTTAATAATTACAGTTTTATTTTTTGATGAACCATCCTAAAATGTTGCCTTCGGAGATGTAGCTCCTTCAAATCTAAAAGTTGCCTTTGAAAACTTCTAAAATAAATGACCATTTAAAACAGGGCAAGTAATGTTGTATTTGGATCATGCACTATATTTTATGGCATTCTGGATGGGAGCGAGTTTGTTTATTTCAGTTCATGGGCTGTTTCCTTTCTGCCTCAGTCTGTAGACGACAGCACAGGAAGCTGATTGGTGTTGTTTGTTACCACGGCAGCATGTGTGTGTGATGACATCTCCCCTGTCAGTCATGTTTTGCAGGCTCAGAGGAGAGTGTATGTGTTTGTGTGTGTACGTGTGAATATGTGAGATATAAAACACTACTGACACTTTGAGGGTGGGGACAGCGTGCTATTTAGAGCAGACATGACTGTAGAGAGGCAGGATGCATTCAGAATGAATGAACATGTGGGAAAGCCAACACTCATTTCTCTGCTCATGTAGGTATTAGGCTGAATATGGCTCTAAAATGACAAAAAAGCACTATAAAAGTAGTCCATTTAAGTAGTATTTGTGCATATATGTTTCCTTCAATATTATATCATAATTTCATTTATCAGCTTTGGGACTATTGGACTGGCTAGAATCCACCATGCTGTAATATTAAACCTCAGCCTTTATAAAGAACGTGTTTATGCTTCACATCGTAATTTTTTTTTTCTCCCATTATTTTCCAATACTGTCAGGTGCTGTGATGTGAATGCTATTCAGGAAAGCTTCTGACCTTGGATGCTCCTCTAATGGATGGGGAAAGTAACTAAATATTGAAGCTATCGTCTTGAAAGCAGTACAAAACAAGAACACCCAGACAGGCAGGTGTAATAAAAGTCTCAGAAGTGAGAAAAGTAGAATTCTCCCTGAATAAACCACGGAGCAGCCAGGGCTGCATATATATTTTAAAATGTATATTTAAGCACTAATGATAAAGAGTAAACAGTGTGCCTATGGACTTTGTATTACAGCACCTCTAATAACTCGCAACTTACTGCCACCTTAGGATGAAAATACTTTGTATTTCTTGTTTGCAAGTCACTTTGGGTAAAACTATCTTCTAAATGAATAAATGGTAATATGCCTAATATAATTGCCAGTATTTGGGCATTTTGAAACTATTAGTCAATAGCTATGCCTACTTGGGTGATAAACAGAAATATTAGCTCTCCATTGTGTTAGTTTCAGAACCTTCCAACATCTTTTTTTAAATATTTTAATAAATCATTTTATTTATTTATTTAGTATATATTAAATTTATTTTAAGTTCAGCATACAGTATGTGATTGTCATAAATATAATAATAAATATAATTAATTATAATAATATTTAAATTGTTTTATCCTGCACACAGTGTTCCCACGGACACTTTATATAACACTTTATACTTATTTAATGTCTTTGTATTATATAACAAACCAAGTGTCATTGATCTTAAAAAATATAAATAAATAAGTCAATAAAAAAATTGACACTTGGTTTGATATCTTATTTAGTGCAAGTAAATTCATACATTTCAATTTTTCATTGTATAAATTCACTTTGCTAGATTACTAGTTATTTGGCATTGAAAAGTCCATATAAAATAGCTGCTAGTCATAATTAAAGATAATCAATTTGCTAAATTATTATGAATTCAAAATTGCACCTATGAAAGCAAACTGCATGCAATTGATGGATTGAAAGTTGCATACTCCCAACTCTTTCTGCCTCTCTCCAGACTTAGTGCCATTTCTGAAATGCTGTAATAGCAGTATTCCTCACCTTTACTTTCATCCACCATTTGCCAAGTGCGTGTCAAACGGTGACAGCGACTCTATTAGTTTCACAGTGTTGCTCTTTTTCACAACAACTGAAATGTAATAACATTCAGAGACCATTGACTGAGATAGGTGCATGATTCCTCAAGGGAGGACCATTGATCAGGGGCAGCCTTTAATGGTGCAATGTAGAGATGGATGGTGTTGGACAGAGGTTCATTTGAGCCCTTGGCCGATGTGTTCTGAATCTGTCAGCTACAGCAATCTGTCATCAAACCTTTGGCTTGACCACTATGTGCACCCTGGTGTCTGGGAAAGGATACAGCAGGGGAAGGAAAGAGAGCCAGGGAGATCTTTCAAATGGATACCGCTATGATGAATGATATTTACAGAGGGAGAATGGTAAGCAATGATCTGTGGAGTATTTTGGAATCACTATCCCTGCCTCATTAAGCGGTTCGGTTACGTGTTGACCCAGATTGCGAATCAGCGAATGTAATATTTCTCAAACTGTTTAAGCATTCATGTAAATACAGATTTGTTGATTATCGCATCATGGTGATCTCGCATATTAGGAAAAGATCACTAATTTGTTTTTAAAGAGAAACAATGCCAACGGAAAACTCCGGTTGTGTTAAATGATAATGATGCCACTGGTGATGTCTTGAGGCATCATCAGCGAAAATGGATTTATTAATAATGTTGACTTGTGCTTAAAGGGGTGTAATGTTTATTTGCAGAAGACTGTCTGGGAAATGAAAGGACTGTACCTTGAATTTGTAATCAGCACAAATATTAAGAATATGTGTTGGCACAGTAGAGGGTCAATCGAAGACCAAGAAAAAAGAAAAACAGGGAAATTGACCAATTTTGTAATGTAGATTTTAGTCTGTCAATTCTACAATCTTGTGTTACATTTTTATATTATTTAAAAAATGCTAAATAAAAGCATTTGCAGTACTTATGGACATTTTGACCTTACTGTGTGTTGTGAACATTCATATAGTGAAATCCATTAATTAATATATTATTATTATATTTTAATATTTTTTTATTATTAGATATTTTTCCCCTCACAGGTGAGATTTTCTATGATTTTTTAAAAATGATTTTTAATTAAAAAATTATGGCATTCTATGTGTATAATACAGTTACATTTATGAATTAAATAACATGCTGTATATTAAATAATGAATGGCAATTCACATAGTGAAATCCATTATTTAAAATATTATAATAATTTAACAATTTATTATTAGTATCAGTTATTCTTTCCCCTCAGGTGAGATTTTCTATGATTTAAAAAAAAATAAATTTAATTAAAAATTGTGACATTATCCATATTATTTTTATATGCCTATTTTATATTAATATTTGTATTATTTTATAAATGTATTATACATTTACATTATAACATTGACATGTTATACATTAAATAATGAATCATATATTAAATAATACTAATAAATTATTAAATTATAATATATTAAATCTCATCTGTGAGGGCGAAAAAATAATTTTTTGAAAGACTTTCAGACTAGACAGCTAATATACAGTACACTACAGTTCCTACCATCAAAAGCAAACGGTTATCCTTTTCAGGTACTCGTGCATGTTTCTATTGTGTGCTTTTCAATTTCTGTTTACACCAGCATGAGGTTTTGGACCTCTGCCCAGACTCACTCCTGTTTTGGGAGTGTTGACTTCATATTAGCCTTCGCTAACCACAGAGGTACTTTAGCGGTGTTTGTGTGTTTTTGTCGTTTTTCAGCAGAACCTGAACGGCCATATCTTACAGGCGCAAATTTGCTGTCATCGCCCCCAGCCCGGGCTTTCCACGGCTCGCTGGTTATCAGAGTGCGTCTTGTGTCAGGGAAAAACACAGTGTATTTGTGTCAAAGATCTGACCCGGTAAAGAACATTTGATGTGACATCTATTCATTTAGACTTTTTAGAGACCCTCTCGCCCCTCCCCGCACCCAAACACCTCTGATCAGGTAACCAGTGCGGCGTCGAGACGGAGCGTTTGATCTTCCATTTCTGCAGCCCGCAGATGGCTAGCTCTCCTATCGCCTCATAACAATTTCATAAGTGACTTGCTGTAAATTGCCATGGCGATGGTATGGTAATTGGGTTGCCACTCTGCTTCACTTTCTCTCTCTGGTCAAAGAAAAAAAAGGGAGAGAAGCATTTCTCTTTCTTTTCGCTGCAGTCACACTGAGTAATAAGTGTTAGGACAGACGGAGTGAAAGTGAGCTTGATCACAGAGTCGAGGAAAAAGAGGGCACTCATTTCCTGCTGCGCAACTTGGAGAATGTGCTAGTAATGTGCTACTCCGTGCAGTTTACTGAACAGCGTTTTTTGGTGCTGCCTCTACTGACCACCCATAATCGTCTACAAATGTAGCTTGACTTTTATTTTTATCAGTTGTTGAAGTTTGATGCTTTGATGGATCTTCGCACTGAAATGAAATCTACAGCCATCGGTTAGATGCATGGAAAATTTCTTCTCAAAAACATTTCTTATTTTTATCAATGTTGAAAACAGTGTTATTCTTATATTTGTGGAAACCATGATACATATTTTTTCAGAATTCTTTTTGATTGAAAGAACAGCATTTACTTGAAATAGATTTTTTTAAGTAACAATGTAAAACTAATTTAATGCAACCCATTTAATTGAATTGAATTTAATTAAATCTTTGCTGAATAAAAGTATTTCTTTCTTTCCAAAGGAAAAAGTTAGGTATATTAAAGGTAGTGTACATGTAAGTTATAAGAGAAAAGCTGTTATTATTATTATTATCATTAATGTGTGTTATCATTATTTATTTGTGTTATCTATATTTATTTATTTATGTATGTTCGACAGGAAATAGCCGTGTTCACAGGAAAACTAACATGCTTATTGTTTACTTAAATTACTTAAAAATGCATATAGTTAACAGTTAAAGCTCAAAAACATAAATATTGCGACCATTTGTTCTATAGATGATGATTATTGTTATTATACAGTAATTAATAATAATAATATATATTATTTTCTTTTTGGTTAATTACTATTTCAGTCTTATATTTGTGTACCAATACTTTGATTTTCATTATTGTGATGCAGCGCTAGGTTTTTACAGCTACATGCAGTTGACATGTGAAAAGTGTGACTTCTGTGTTCTTTTTAGATTTTTTTTTTCTTTTTTTAAGCTAAGGTGTTCTGTGGATGTGCCTGTGTGCTCTGGTCAGTGCACCATTAATGAATACTTCATGATGTTATTTAACTCTCGGATGACTAAATCAATATTACCCTTCCTTCTTCATTGAGCATAGAACATTCATGGAGGAACAGATGGTTCTTTACAGCCGTGAAGAGTCAGTCCGTCTTGGACGTATAAGACTCTGTACATCATGCAATACACACACACACACACACACACCATCCCTGCTCCATTGAACCGGTGAGGCTGATATTGTCTGTCAAGCGCCTTGGGTTGGAGAGACTACCAAGACTCTGGCGATGAATGTGTGCTTGGCTCCAGAATGAACCTGCCGACTTCATGAATGCTTTAATGAATGCTGATAAGCATGTTGCATTAGGCATGTTGCAGGACAGGTTTCTTCCAAGTCAGTATTTGGATGCATCAGCCTTACTTCGAAATATCAGTACATTTGGAAGAAGTTTATGCTTCTGCAATGACATTTAACATTTTTACATGGTTTAATACTTTATTGTGAGACAGGATCAAATCAGGTCTCCAATAGTTTATTTTTGCTCTTGGTTAAACAGACACTGTCACTGTAGTTATTAGCTTTGAGGCTGCAAACAGAGCTTTCCGTTGAAACGTATGAGAGGAGTTAACAGATATGAAGAGGCTTTGTTATTGCTCATGAGTAATTGTCGCCTGTCACATGAAACAAAAGCAGACTGTACCGTTACGGACATCCCTTTATGCTTTTGTTTAGTATGGCAACATAATAGCTGTTTTGATGTGTCCTCGGCTAATGACGGTTTAATCATTTGTTTACTACGAGGTATATGGTGATATTTAGTCATCTTTTGCTTTAACGGTTAAACACCTCGCTCTTATTTTCTCATCCAGCGTCTCCATCACAGTGTTTCTGGGTGGAAAAACAACCTTTGAATAGCAATTTTGTGAACACAAAGTCTGTCATCTCTCTCTCTTGCACCAAAGCAGAGGGTGGCTGTGTTATGCTAATTCAATAGGAGCTTAGTAGGAACATTTTATATGTTTTCTCTCCTTTTTTGTTATTCGTCAATATGTTCGCTGACTATTTGTGGAAAAAGAGCCGCTCGGCTCCAAAAAAGCCCAGCAATGACAGACTGAAAAAGCACAGAAGTAAGGCATAAGGGAAAAAATGCCTGCTTAATGCTCATACTTGCATCTGAGGCAGCAATCTGTTCTGTTTTATTTTTAAAATGGCCTTTACCCTTGTAGAGAATGTCACACATCCCAATGTTAGATGATTTTACCCTTCAACTCGCATTAATGAGAAACTGCATGGAGACTCTTAGATCCTAACCACATCTGACAAGTGCCAGCAACATTTGCAAATCCTGTGAAATAACCATATGTTTGTCATTGCTTGAAAGACTTTTTGGGCTGTTGGAAAAACCATATGTTTGGTTTCTTTAGCTTTATTTTATTTGGAAAGGTGTTTGATATTTCTAAGCAAAAGTATCAATGTGTTAGATAAAATAAAAGTTACTTTTTAAAGGGTCATGAAACCCCCTGTTTGAGCACCTGTTTGTTTTCACCACATTTTGAAAAATGCTAAAAGAGTGGAGGGTGAAGAGGGAAAACAGACAACATATAGCTTTGTGTTCAGACAGTTTCCTTTCGCTCCCATTGAGTTAAAAACACAAATAAATGCACAGCCATTTGCATCTGCATCGAAAATATATGAACGTTGAACCTCAAATACCTTTTAAGGCTTATTTCGCCGATTACAGTATATAAGCCTTTTGATGGGTTGATCTGAGCCTGTCCTCCAACAAAAAACGACCCTATAGGGGTCTTATTACGACCTATAGTTACGTTTTAAAGTTAAGCGCCCTCTAGCGCGCATAAAAATAATGACAGTGTCGTGTTGCCTCTGTCGTCATGAAATGACGTATGACTGTCATAACCAATCAAAATGCGTGTTTATTTAAATGCAATGTGTGGACTTTTTACACCGATCTCACGGTTATTCATACATATTTTACTAGGTGGCTAATTTGTACGAATGACCACACCTAACCCTACCCCTAAACCTACCCCTTATAGGGGTCATGCAAAATTATGATTTTTAGTGCACATTTTACGAGCGTGTGCGTTCTCTGGGATCGAACACATGATCGCATGATTACATATCGTCGTATAATGCAATGCTCTACCAACTGAGCTACATGAAATCCAAATTATAATGCCGATAAAAGAGTACAAAACAATAATATGAAAATGTCCTGTTGCCGATAGGGGCGCAATTGTATTATACGCTCTGATGGGTCGTATTTCAGGGATTTGGACAAACGACCTATACGGGCGTATTGGTTGGAGGACAGGTTGGTTGATCTATATATCTTGTCTTAGGACAACTTTGATGAACTTTTTTGATCCACTTCAAATGTTGACTACTGCATATCAAATAGGCTCCTTTTATTTTGCCTTCTGTCATGTAGCTAACCCCAAACTAGTTTTGATGTGTTTATCATCCATCTAGTTCATCCATATCCTCACAGTCTTCATTGGGATGATGGTGCTTGTCAATGTGGGATCAATGGATGTGATTGTGGTGTTGAAAGGAGTGCCTAAGAGCCATGCCAGCTCCCATTACTGTTAGCGCCCGGATCGTGCCCCCTCCTGCTGCTGAGGCAGACGTTCCCTGACTCTGCCAGACGACCAGCCTGCACACCTTAAGTGAAACATATCGATCGCAGCTATTGCAAGTCCATGGAAATTTTGCACAGATGTCCAGAGAAAGACGCAACACCTTCTTAGAAAAGGTCTCACATCAGTTGAGTGTACAGAGCCAAGAAGTAACTGTTTAATTCTCTTTGTTGGTCCTCGGGCACCTTGCTAAACACTGCCCACTTAATCTTCACAGGAGCCGATCGCTCACGTACACACACACACATACTGCCTATAGATTTGGTTGGCTTGTTTATAACCTTGGTGAAAGGGTTATGGTTTAATCAGTAGTTCGCACTGTTTCTCCAGGCCTTGCCAACCTATTGCTGCAGCGTAATGAAGGCTGCTACCCTGAGAGAAGCTTTACCACAGCAGGTCGAGGGCTGATCTGGGATCAGGTGCTCCTGTGTTGGTGCTGATCTCCGTGGCTGTGCCAAAAACATTCTGTTCCAGGAACACGACACTTTCTTTGTTTCACGAATTTGATTCGATTTCAGCGTGACCTCGAGTCAAGGAACAGATTTTGATCAGTGCCAAACATAGAAACTGTTCATTTTCACTGCCAAAATTAAAAGCTTTTGAGTTTTCACAGATGCTCTTTAGTGCATAGATAATATCATTTACATTTATTCACTTGGCAGACACTTTTAACCAAAGCAACTTGCACTTCACTCGAGGTACATAAGTATGTGTGTTCTTAGGGACTGAATCCATGACATTGGCATTGCTGGAGTGTTTTTCTTCTTCTTCTTAAAACCTTGCTGCACCCATTATTTACAATGGCTTTTAAGAACAGATCGATTTATTAATTTTAGGATTTTTATTTCTTATTTTTAAGAAATTACTTTCTGTTTATACTTATTTCTAATGATTTATTAATTGGTGAAAAATACTAAAATAGGATTACGGAATAGTTTTTTTTTTTTTTTTTTTTAAAGATTTTTCTAAATATTCAAATTCAGTTATTATGTGAATATAGAAATATGCAAAATAAATATACATTTCATTTCAGCAGTTGTTATACATGTGCTTTTAGTTACCTTTAAATTAAATTGTGTGATATCATATGCATTGGCTTTATATCGGCCACCCTGCTCAGATATCGGCATGAGCATCAAAAAATCACTAGTTAAGAAGAAATTTATTGTTAAAAAGTTTTGTGAAGCCAACCCCAGGTTTGTATTGGTTTATGTCTGGTTTTGTGTCAGTATTTGGTTTTAAGTGTATCCATCCAGGAGCAGTGAATGGTTCTGTGTTTTCTGTATTCTCTGTCAACTCTGAGAGAATTAAATCAATCTTAATCAATCTGCATATTTTTAGCATAATCATAATCGATATATCACACCAGTAAATGTATGCAAATGTTATTTAGCATTGTTTAACTAGGCTTTTTAATGCTCAACCATTTTTCACATCGCTGCTCTACCAGTGAAGCCAAACACAATGTTAAACTCCAGCTTGTGGAGTAACCCATCCCAGTTTGTGTCTCTGATAGATTTTTACAAGCACTGTGCGGTTGGAAGGTACACAAATAAAGGCGGTAATGCACATTGAATGAGTCAAAGCAATCATTTTCTATAAACTGTTGGAACAAACTCCACCATTGAATATTCAATTTGCATCCGCTCAAACTTTTTGAAATTGACTTTAGCCCTGCAGTGTGTTGGGGCTGAGAGATAATCACACAAAGGGGGTTCGGCCCTTCACCCGCCGGCGTTTGCATCGGTAAATCTCTGTTTTTCTTTCCAAAGCCCACAATCGGCCTGCCGCTCGACAGAGCCTTTTGTGCGCACGTTAAAGGCTCTTTATTGATTGGAGGCAAAATGTTTTTAATGTTGTTGATGAGATTTTGAGATTGGCCAGCTAATGGGAAAATGGAGGCCCCTTTTTCAATCAATTTTTAACTCAAGTCTTAAATTGAAAATCTTTACCAATGCAATTAAGGCTTATTTGAAAGGTACACTAAAACTTTCAAAATGTTTTTATACTCTTTTTCTTTTTTTAAACTCCTCAAATTAGAGCTTCAATGTGATGTGTGTGAATACACGTTTTTATATGCTAAGTAACGTTCCTCCCCGCTGTTGTTCGGTCATAGGTGAAGGATAAACCAAAAAAAATGAGAATAAATAATTTGCCTGAAAGACCCTTCTAGATGCATAAAGGTCCATGATTATCAATTAACCGTTTTACTTGTAATTACTAAAGTGAATCATAAAACCCAACCTGCTGATCACAGGGAGAGTTTTCTTCTGATTTCTGACCTGAGACAAATCAAACTGCTTGCATTAGCATTAATTAAATTGTACGCTGCCTCCACGTCAACAAATTCATTTCCATTGCAGCCACCGGCAGCAACAGAATATGCATTAGTGCCTCATCGTTTCCTTTGTCGGCAAGGAGAGTTTGAAACAGCTGGCTGATTTTAATAGACTCGGTGTCCTTGTTGTTTTTCCTCAGTGCACGTCAAAGCGGGAACCTGTGAGGTCATTGCAGCCCACCGCTGCTGTAACAAGAACAAAATCGAGGAGCGCTCCCAAACTGTCAAGTGTTCTTGCTTCCCTGGGCAAGTTGCTGGGACAACAAGAGCGGCTCCTTCCTGTGTGGACGGTAAGACATTTGTGTGTGTGTGCGGTTTCAATCTATTAAGCAAAGTAGTTCATTATTTATGTTTTACTTGATAGATAGATAAAATATTAGACTTTCATATTTAATTTTTAGTATAACATTAATTTAAGGTATTAAAATGTGTTTTTAGCATTAAAAACACTAAATAGAGCTCCGGACGTCACGTGACCCATTCTGCTTACACCACCATGCTGGCAGGCGGGGACAGCCGGGAGCGAATATGAAATGAAAGATGCCAGCATGAGTTTCAAGGCAACGGAGTACACTGCGCACTTTAATTCAAAAGACATAGACCTGTACGTAACAAAACTTAATAGATTAAACATAACAGATCCCTATAATGCCCCCGGGGTGCTTTTAACGTGTTTCAATAAAGGAACGGATAGCTTTCCTGACCTGCAGTATCCTGATATCTAAACTACCTCATCAACTTTCCCTCGTCCTACTCCGGAGATCTTCAAAAGCCTGGAGAAGTACAAATTGACGCAATCTAATTTTGTGATGAATATTCAGCTTTGGAGTCTGCCGGTGTTCTGTCGATTTGTGCTAACTTACCCTGTCAGATTTTGCTACCTCTTATTAAAACAGTAGGTAGTACAATTCGACAACGGAAAATGCTACCTGTAAAATTATGGTTTATTAACGTCTACACCTACCCCAAACCTAACCCTACCCTTACAGTAATGCAGATACATGAAATGTTGTTGGCTAAAACCTGCTTTGTCGTTGTTGGAAGGGTAAGTCAACTGTGTTGTTAGCTAACGTACAGCATAGCTATATCACTGTGAGTACAGTAGACATCATAAATGTCATGAACTCTTAACCCGTTTAATCCCATTTTTCCCAGACATGAAAATATCCAAATGAGGTGTCATTAGTTGCCCATTAGTTGTGTTGGTTAGCATTTTAGCTTTATTTGTTAGCGTTTTATTGCAGTGAACCATTTTCGTCGTCTATCGGGATCCTTAGAAATATGATAAAATGATTTCCCCTTTCATCCTGGCGCACAACAGCTGTTTAAATAGTAAGGTTTGCAAGGTCTAAACAGTCTGGTTTTAAATTATTGTTTGATCACTGTCGATACCAAGGCTACAGCCGGGAGCTCTGGCGCTCTCCTGATTGCCTGCCAAAATGGGGGAGTTTAGATTGCGTGACGTCAACCTCCGGAGCTCTATAAAAGGTCATTTTACACTTTACGTTATATGGATTAATATATTATTGTGTATTATATATATTATTGTGTATTAATGCAATCCATACATTATATGGATTAATATACAGTATTATTGAATTAATATATATTTGTTTTGTTTTTGAATATTACAAATTACTTGTATTATTTAGTAGATTATTGCAAAAAAATGTGGTGGTATGGTGATGTTTTCAATAAACACCAAGGAATAACATGCTACTGTAATGTTACATGTCTAAAAAACATGGTAGTACCATGGTATAATTTACATTAGAATGCAGTAGAAAATACACATGAAGTAACTTATTGCTTTTGCCTGTTTTAGTATTTTAAGGATTAATACTCTTAAATTAAAACATCATTTTAAAGTTGGCTGTCCAATTTTAAAGTCTAGCTGCCCCTCTTTATCTCAGTCTCATCTCTCTGGGCTGTCACTTCTGAGTCAGGGTCCGTTTGAGTGTGACACCGTCATCCTGCTGTTCGCTCGAGTGCAGCGTGGGCTGCTTGTCTAATAACATGTCAGCGGCCCCCTCACTGGACAGGTCAATCGATCTTGATCTTCTTTTCTGCCCTCTAATGCATCTGACAGGTGCTGCCACCCCCCGCCGAGCACCGAGACCACAGCGCATGATTCTACCTGCTGTATGAGGACAAAAGCCACTACACTTAAGACTGAAAGACACTTGACCTCTCTACACTGTTTTTATGCCGTAGATTGTGTCTACATACCGTGAGTTGTGAAAGTCTGAGACAACATTGGAAATCTGGGATTTTTTTTCATGTCTTTTCACTTATTTATGGATAATGTAATTTGTATTGAAAAATTTACCGAAAAATAAAAATGCACTAGTGGTCTCAGACTTATAGACCCCAAAAACACAATCCAAATTTTCAAAGCACTTGTAGAAAATCTAGAATATTTGTAGTACACTTGAACCCATCTTTCATACACTAGTACACTCAAGTGTACAACAAGTGGTGAATAAATACATTTTTAAAATACAGAGATAGTATGTTAATGTATTTTAGTTCATATTCATGATGTCCCAAAATAGCACAGCTGAGTACACTTAGATGATCTTAAGTTTATCTTAAGAAGTACTAAAGAATCATTTTTAGTATATTAAGTACAAAATTAGTGCGTGAATAGAGCACTTAAAGTACATTATGGAAATGTACTTTTTTTCACCTGGGGTACCGGGTGTGCTACTGAGCAAGTTTACTACATCAGAAAAGCCATACATATGGACCTGGTTATATCATGCAAACCTCAAAATGTGTTAGTTTATAAATCATGCAGTATGGTGCGCTATTTTGAGGTCTTAACACAATATTTTGCAAGAAATCATATGCAGTTAATCTGTTAAATCTATGTTATACTACATAAACTTCACTATTAATCTGCCCCTGTAATCATAATTTTTGTGAAAAGGAATAAAAGTTGTTGGTGTTTTAATGCTATTAGTGTTCATATTAGCTGGAAGCTACAGTGAATTTTATGTATAGGTGCCGTTTTGGAAATGTAGGTAGAGGCATGTTTTTCCATTGAGCCTAAAAGTTTATTTTATCATATAGATGGATTCAGCTGATACTGTAGATGTGGACTCAAAGCCACAAAACTTTGATTTTGATATCCTGCGATCTTAAAAAGTTTATAGCGCCTTCCACTCTGCCCCATATTAAAAGTTGAGGCCTCAAGCTTGACAGTGTCTTCCTTCCACTTCTCAGTTCCCCTTAACCCTCAACATTGTGCCAATCCCCCAGACCGCAACTCTTGTCATCTTGACATGAAGGAAGAACTTTATCCTGAAAGATATACAGTGAGCGTCGAGCCCACATCGGATTGATGGATTCAAACCGTCAGCTTTGAATCAAAGACCTCCTCCCTGACTAGCCTCATTGTTTTTGGGAGAAAGAGATACAAAGACATAGTTTCATTTCTTTTGACAGTGGACGTGAGTGAGATCTTCTGAGGTTTTCTCCTCCTCTCAATCTTCATTGCTGCATCCTTCAAAATCTTGGATGCGTGGTGATTTGGGCATGTTTTTTTCCCCGTTTTGGCAGTTCCCACAGAGTGAGCGGAGTGTTGAGATTCTCTCTTCTTTCTGTCTTTCTCTCCGTCTGCACAGCTTCTATAGTAGCACAGAAGTGGTGGTGTCAGATGCAGCCGTGTATGGAAGGCGAGGAGTGTAAGGTGTTGCCGGATCTAAAAGGTTGGAGCTGTAGCACGGGAAACAAAGTCAAGACGACCAAGGTGAGAGGGAGCCTATCCAATTACAACACATTCCTATAGCCATCATAATAATGTCAATACCAGCTTGAGAAATGTTCCAAAATATGTCTGTCTATCTATCTATCTATCTATCTATCTATCTATATCTAATCTATATATATATATATATATATATATATATATATATATATGCACACACACACACACACACACACACACACACACACAGACAATATATGTATATATTTATATATAATATTATAATTAAACTATGTTTTATTTAGATTTTTATGTGTATTTTATCTCCCCAAGCTCAAAAACAATATTTAAATGTATAAACAGTATTGCAAAAAAAAAAAAAAAAAAAAAAAAATTAATATTAATATATATATATATATATATATATATATATATATTAGGCTATATACTCAGTTGTTGTTATTATTAATTGCTGAATATATATTTTATATATTTACAGTATTGAAAAAGATACACCTCACATTTCATAGACAGTATATTTAAAGTATAAAATATTAATATAATATTATTATTATTAATAATAATGATAATTATTATTATTATTATATTTAAATATTCATATATGAAAATAAAATATTAATATAAAAATATAAATTAATATACTGAGAATTTGAAAATGACAAATATCATCTGAACAGTATTCAGTATGATAATATTATAACAGTATTATAATATATACCCCACAATTCTAAAACTAAATACTAAAAACTTTTTTGGAAATCAAAAGATGTTTATTCTAATAATTATACTAATATCAATATATTATGTTAAATTATTTTAAATTGGAAAATATCTGATATTTGAAATTAAAAGCCTTTTGCCAGTGTTAGCCATTGCTTCCATTCTTTCTCAGAATGCGCTAGCTTTCTGCTTTCCTCGACTGTCATGCTTTCAGCTTGTTAGTGGTCCTTGCATTTGACACTATCTTTAAATAAAACACAATCTGGGACCTTGGACAACCTTTATTGTGCAACAAAAGCCCAGACTAAAGAAACACAATGTGGCATTGCATTTAGGAAAGTCAGCGCAGGGCAATGATGCGCTTCCGCAGGTTAATGTGAGTTATTGTTTTTATGTTTGCCGCCGCATGTTTGCGAGCCGCTGTGCATGTTCAGTTGACACGCAGGGCTTGTAGCCATCCATCAGACTGAGAAGTTTGACTCACCAAATGCTTGCGCTTCAGTCGAGTCCTCCATTATTCATGGGGCAGAGGGGCCTGCGTGAGGCAGACCTTTTTTTACTTTAGCCCTGTTAATAATTCATGTGGCTGCACTCACGTCAACAGCAGGCAGACCTCTGAGGTGTTGGGAGCTTCTCTCAAACCTGGGCTTGATTTTTGGGGCACCTCCAGGCCACCATCCGTGGATGTGGACATGCAGTATAACCACAAGAAGAGATTCCAGAAATGATGAGGGCATGATAGGATGGTTTAATCTGGGGTCTGATCTCTCTCTGATCATTACTTTGAACTTTACACCACATCCCTTGATTGAATTAAATTGGACGTATAATGTATTTTTTTGCCATGTTCTGAAGTGCTAATTATGATTATAAATTGTGATTGACAGTGAAAAAAGTGACTAGAATAGTTGCGCTACTGAACTTTCAACAGTCTATAACAGTAAGAATGAAATTTCAAATTCTTAAAACCACAACAAAAAATGAAGATACAAATGAATTTGTAGGGGAAGGGAAAAAAGTAATCAAATATACCATGCACTACTGTAGTTTGGGGCCGGTACAATTTGAAAAAGAAGTTTATGCTTTTATTCAGCAAGTATGCATTACATTGATCAAAAGTGACAGTAAAGATATAATAATACAAAAGTTTTCGATTTCAAATAAATCATGTACAATGAAATTTCTAATCTTTATAATGTATCACAGTTTCCACAAAAAATTAAGCAGAACAACTGATGTTGATAAATGATTTTTGAGCCTGAAATCAGCATATTCGAATGATTCCTGAAGGATCATGTGACACTGAAGACTGGAGTAATGATGCTGAAAATTCAGCTTTCCATCACAGAAATAAATAATATTCTAAAATATATTCAAATAGAAAACAGTTATTTTAAATTGTAATAATATTTCACAGTATTACTGTATTTTTGATTAAATACTGTAAATGCAGTCTTGTTAAGCATAAGAGACTTCTTTCAAAAACACACAAAAAAATTGTACCGACCCTAAACTTACCCTAAATATTAAATGGTAGTGTAATACAGTTTATTTTATTGTATTATTTTAGCAAGTGCCAGCATATAATACAATATTGCATATACTGCTGAATAAAAATACACAATAGAATAAAGTTTTGTGCAACACGACATATTTTAATATACATTCAGGAATATCCTGACCTCTTTCCCTTATATTCTCAGTAGCTCAGTCTGAACTTGTTTCTGTTGAATTGGCGGTCTAGTGAGTCCATGTGTGGACCTGAGAGGGAGGTAGGAAGTGAAGGAGAAGACAGCCAGGACACCTTCCACTTCCTCTGTGTGTCCTCCGGCTGCCTGCTGGCAATGACCTGAAGGTGTAGATTACACTGGGCTTCCCTTAGCAGCCTGCCAGTCTGGCCTCATCCAGAACTATAGAGACCTGCCCTACCCTGGCCTCTGAACCCAGAGCTTTGCTTTTGTGTTTCAGAGCTGGAACAGGACCAGACTTGCATGCTAAACCCTCTCAGATCCAGAGGCGCTAGCGGTTCCGGTCCCTCAGTGTGCTGCTCTCTATTTCGGGCCGCTACCGCTGAGCTCGTACTGGTGGTGTGGTTAATGACGCTTGTAGGTGACAATACAATGTGCCTGTGTGAGCATGTGTCAGTCCTCGTACTAACACCTCATGCCTTAGAGGAAACTTCTAATAGAACAATTTTCCATTTTTATAGCGCCGTAGGCCCTCTAATGATCAAGAGATAATTAGTTAACACTCTGTGATTGTTGTCGTTGTGTTATGAGGATATATACTGAAGTGTTGTAATGTTTAGTCTACAATGATGACACCTCACATTAACATTTCAGTGGGTGGAATGAAATCACTGTAGAAGTGATTTCAAACTAATAAATAAATTTGTCATTAAATATAACAATTAGTAATATATTCAATTAGGGCTGGGCGATAAAATGATAAGCTTACTAGAGCAGATGTGTTTACTCGCTGATGAGTCTCGGTCATGAGAGCACTAAACGGTGCTGTGAGATCCAGTATGAAGTGCTTAAATTCAGCGACGAACACAAATGACTCTGTTATTTAAACTAGTTTAAAGCCAGATGAAACAGTTCTGATAAACAGGAGAAACACTGTGTGCAACGATACAGTCAGAAGGCTGTTGCATTTTTACCATGGTATTGAGGTGCTATATGTGTAGTTTTAACTGTAGTTATCATGATCTAAATGTATGCTACTATGGAAGACCAGTGGTTAATTTTAATACTCAAACAGTAAGAATAATTAAATTTGACCATATAAAATTGAGGTTGTTACAATTTTTACTGATCTTACTTTTTTCGATAATAAACATACATTTACATCTGCAGCAACTCAAGCTACTGTCAGATGTGCATTTCAAAGAGACAAAAAAAAAAAAAATTAATATTGCAGCCTGTGCTGCAAACTGTGCTGAAGATATGCGTCATCAAAGTCAGGCAACACAAACCTGTTTCATGATTTGATACAATATCACTCATTAGAACATGTGGAAACTAAAAAATTTATTTTTCTATTAAGAT